>PVIU01006061.1:0-105299 GCA_004026605.1 Ondatra zibethicus | reverse complement strand
GAAATAATTACACGGAAACTGTATTCATTGAAATACTGCCTGGCCCATTAGCTCTAGCCTCTTATTGGCTAACTCTCACATATTTGTTTAACCCATTTCTAATAATCTGTGTGTCACCACGAGTCGTGGCTTACCGGCATGAGTCTAACCAGTGTCCATCTTGTGCTGGAGAAGCATGGCGTCTGCTACACTGCCTTCTTTCTCACAGCATTCCGTTCTATCTACTCCGCCCATCTAAGGGCTGTCCTATCAAAAGGCCATGGCAGTTTTCTTTATTTAACCAATGAGGGCAATACACAAATAGAAGCCCCTCCTACACCAGTCTATCTTGATATGGCAACATCTGCCACATACTGCTATTGCCATTAACTTTCCATCATTCTTTCCCCATGATGAAGAGCTAGAAGCCTCTGGAAATAATGGAGAAATGACTCTTTCCTCCTTTAAGTTGTGTTTGTCAGGTATTGTGCTCACAACAATGGAAAAGTAACAGGTGCAGATTTGATGGTAACCACCACTGGCAAGAAACATGAAAGCAGGCAGGCATGACACTGGAGAAGTAGCTTATAGCTTACATCTTGAGACAAAACTATCATGAAGAAAGACAGAGAGAGAGAAAGAGAGAGGAGAGAGAGAGAACGAACTAGAACTGGTCCTGGCTTTTTGAAACATCAAGTTCAACTCCCAATGCTACACCTCCTCCAACAGAGACACACTTCTTAATCCCTTTCAAACAGTTTTACCAATGAGGACCAAGTAGTAATACATAGGAGCCTATGAGGGTCATTTATATTCAAACATCCACACACGCTGAATTCTCTTATTCTCTGAACTAGTCATGGGTCTCTGGGTTAATTATCATCTACTGATCCTCTGATAAGGGCTGAGAAATTTGCTGATCTGTGGCAAAAACAATAAGTCATCATAAATTATTTCAATGCTATTTTTATTTATGAAATAATAGTAGTAGGATTTTTGTGAGGATCATTTGAAATCCCAAGTGAATATGTATTGTTGACATTATCATGACCATATCAAGGACCTCAATGCCTCAACCCAAGGGCTTTCCCCAAGTCTAAGTCCAGATGATGGTGAATAGTTGAACCTCTGTTAAAACCAATGTGTGCAGGAAATATTAAAGGCAGCTTCCTGGTCCTGGATATTAACATTATATACAGAAATATCAACTTGAGGTTTTACCTTTAGATGACTATGGCCTGAGACTGCTCTTCTACAGAGACTTCCTACTGAGGTTAGCTAACCTGCTTCCTTCTCATCCATGGCATACATAATAAATGAACTGAGTTTCTGAGTCTCTACTTCTGTGTCTTTATGATATATAAGATGAAATATCCCACCACATAGCCCACCAAATGGCAAATATTTGCCTGTGTGTCTGTTGTTTTCTTGTAGCCCATTGCCCCAGTTAGGTCAATCTCAAAGTGGTGAAGGTTGAGCAGATGTTTGTTTCTGGCTCATGACCATAGGATCTTAGCCACAGAATCCTGTTCTCTTTGAGTGTCAGCTATAGCTTTCATATCATCCAACAGGTCTTAGATCCAATTCTTTTTTAAAACATGGTTGATAACTTTCATAGCATTCCATTCCACTATCACACCAGCAGGTGTATCTTCCCAGGCAGGTTATTAATGTAGCTTACAGTGTTCACAATTTGGTGAGATTGATGATTGCTTTTCTCCTTTGATAATATCTGCAACATCTTTCATCACATTAAAACTATCCAGTAGGGATTAAGCTTCCAATTGAAAACCAGCTAGTTCTCTCCATGTTCTATGATTCAAGTATGTGATATCTTAAGCAATAAGGTCTTGCTGTCAAATTATAGAGGGCAATAAAGAGTACTGGCAATAGAATGTGATTTAGGGGAAGTCTATGGAACTCCATTGGTCAGAAACTCGAAAATAGTTAACACATTCACGGCACTGGGTTTTTACTTTGTAGTGTATGATGTCTACTTGGGGTATTGTTATCCCATTATAGAGTAACTCAATTTACATTTTTAAAATATGAATATGTACATATTCTATGGTAGGTTTCCATAAAGCTTTTTGAAAAGCTTTTATTATTAGTCATTCCTCCCCAAATTTGTTTCTCTACACAGGCCTATTATCCTTCACCTCATTTAATCATTATTCTTCATTCCTTTCTGTGTCTTTATAACAATACATCCTATTTCCACAACCTTAAGAGATTACCTCCTGCCTTTTATGAGATACATAACTGCTGTGGGCATTCCAAATAACCCAGCCATATCTAAAGCTTCTAAAGCTGACACCCACATATGACAGAAAACGTTTGCCATTTATCTTTCTGATTCTTGGTTATTTCATTCAGAACAATAATTTCCAATTCTATCCCTTGACCTGAAAATTTCATAATCCATTGTATAAATGTATCACATTTTTATTAATTCCTCAGTTGGTAGACATCTACGCTATTTCCATTTACTGGCATTTATAAATAGTATATAAATGAACAGAAAAGAGAAAGTATCTTGGTAGTAAGATAATAATACTTTGATATGGATCCAAGAGTGATATGGTTGGATCATGCGGTAGATCTAGTTTAAGCTTTTTGATGAAACTCCACAATAGTTTCCATTGTGTCTGTACCAGTTTTCACTCCCACCAGCTTTGAGTGAGTGTTGTTCATTCCTGAAATCCTCTTCAGCACTCACTATCATTTGCTTCACTTAATCTTGGCAATTCTGACTTGGATAAGATGAAAACTCAAAGTGGTTTTAATTTGCACTCTCATGATGACTAAGTATATTTAATCTTTTAAACGCTTTCTCGGCCACTTGTGTTTATCTTTTGAGAACTCAGTTTAGGTCCATTAGGTTGTTCCTTGATTTTTGTCTTTGTGTGCATTTAAGATATACTTTGATAGACATATATTTCCCCCACTCTATATGCTGATATCTTCACTCTAATAATGGTGTATTTTATTGTATAGAAGCTTTTACATTTCATAAGGTCTTTTGTATTTATTGTTGGTCTTAATGCCTAAGAATATCTGGGTCCTGTTCAAAAGGTCTTTTAACATGTCATTGAGCTCAAGGGCATTCTGTCTTTTGTCCTCTACCAGATGCAGGGTACCAGGTTTCATGTTGAGGTTCTTGATCCACTTGACTTTTGCTCAGGGTAAAAGATACAGATCTAGCTTCATCTTTCTCTATGTAACCATTTGATGAAGATGCTGTCATTTTTCCACTGTGTATTTTTGGCTTCTTTGATAGTTTTCAGGATAATTTTTAAAGCTGATTGAACTGACATATGGATCTTCAATTCCACTATATTGGTTAACCAAGAGTGTTTTTATGTCAGTTCCCTGAGATTTATTGTTGTAGTTCTTTGATGGAAGGTGAAAGCTATGATTATCAGGGTGTATAAGGATAAATATTTAGAATTTAGTTAAGGATTATGTCAGTTTAGTCAAGAGGTGGTTGTAGGTTATCTTCAAAGATTCATTATTTTTGAGTTTTTGGATTAGATTTGTGATTTTTCAAGTTTGTCTTGAATTCCCCTGAATACTTCTATTACTTCATTAAGCACATACTTCAAATCTGTGAACTATCTTCATCATTTCATTCAGCCATATTTTTGTGCTTGTTTTGACATTACTAATGCATGTCTTATGCTGTTTAAGTTCATTGAGGTGTTATTTTCTTTAGAGCAGTCTTTAAACTCTTTGAATTTTTGATAAAGTTTATTACTGCCTTTTTAAATTCTGTGTTCTTGGGATCCTTTAGGTAATTTTCATTTAGGAGCATTTCTGTAAGCCCAGATGCTTTGAGGGTAGATATACTGTCTTGCTTTTCACATGGTTTGTGTTTTTGAGATGTGACCTGGGCATGTGGACTTCTTTCATTGGTTATATGTCTAATTTAGAAGTCTAGCCTGATGTAGGTTGGGCTAATGCAGTACTAGTGTGACTATAATAAGGCATGGAACTGCTGGCAAATGAGCTGTCTGTTTGGAGCTAGTCCCAGGAGTATGGAAATGGTGTGGGTTGAATGATAAACAAAGGAACTAGACAAGCCATGATAGTGCATGTATCATAAGTCTGGAGCTAGGCTTGTGAGTGCAGAGGTGGTGAGAAATAGGTGGCTATCAGAAATTCACCCATTAAAGGGAGTGTGAAAGTTGCTCTTCTGTATCAAGAACTGCAAGGCTCACTGAAATTTTACATATTGCTTCAGAAGTCTTGTCTGATGATAGAACACAAACATGAACAGGGTGAGTGCTTTTCATCATTGTTCTGATATTGGCTATCTTCTCAAGTTTGTTTCATCATTGTTCTGATATTGGCTATCTTCTGAAGTTTGTTCCAGGCCTTAGAGGTATATTTATCTCAATGATTTTGAGTAAGTATTTCAAATACTGTCTTTTATTTTCTTTCATGAGAACAATATGTTTCCCTGGACCCAATGTCTTTAATCTGCTTCTGACTCATATATTGTGGATCAGAGCATGTGCTTGGGCTTGTATGAGCAGCCTCTCACTGAACCCTTCTCAGCAGTTCACCGTGAGACCTCCAGCTAGAAGGTTGAATGCCAGTGATTTGTCCAGTCATTTTGCTGGCACATGTACTGATGGCTCATGAGCTGAGTATAGAACATCTTGAGTAGAGCAGCAGCAAAAGATTTTGTTTCTCCAAATACACTTCTCCTCCTAGCTGTGGCATTTTACCCCATCCCAGGGTAGCGATACCCTTAGTTCAATGACTTTCAGCTTCTCCACAATAGTGTTTCTTGTTTATTTCTTAGTCTATTTGTATGTAAATCATTTAATTTCCTAACAAATACCCTATATGAAATAAGTTATCACTTTATATAAGATTTCTAATAAAAATCCTTTTTAGTGAAGTATAGTTTCAATTATCTGGTTTTAACTAGGAAAATGATACAGACTTGCTTGTGAAGAAAGGTTCATACTCTGAAATGAACGTAATCAGCTCTAGAAAGACCTCACATGCAGCTTCAGTGCTTAATTCCTGGAAATGTGAGAAATGCACTATTGCTATAAATAAGCTCCCTAATGCTTACAAAAGAAAAATTAAAGCAACACTAGGGGAAATGAAGAAAGGGATACATAAATAGTTTCTTTGCAAATGAGAACAAAAACCTATGAGGGGGAAAAGAATAAAAAAATTATAATGGATGCTAGTGGGGTCTCCAGATATTTTCCGTTGGTAGTATTTTAAATAGATTAAAATTTTCTATCAAAAAACAAAATTTAAAAACCCAGCCTGGAACCTATAAAAATAAATAAATAACTTACCTGTCAGTGGAGAAGATAGTCACATAAAATGAATGAATCAAAATGAGCTCTAGGGTGATTGCACTGGTGATGATGTGGGAAATATTGAAAACTATGGCTCCACAAGTTAATATTTTTAAAAAATGCTTTAGCATTGGTATCTGTCTAGAATTTCTAAATTTGAGACAGTGTCAGGCTGTATTGAAAATTTAAAATAGACATTTGACTATTTTTATACATATCAAATTTGTCAGAATTGTTAGGATATCTCTCCCTTGGAGGAGAAATATAAAGTCTTTGTTGAAGATTTTCACTGAATAATCTGCTTTGTAAGATTATTTTTGTCATTCTATTTTGTTGTTATATCTGTTTGTAGTATAGCTATTCATAATTATCACATATGCTACCAGCTAGAACTTTAAAAAAGAGCAACATATTAAAATTAATACCATCTAATAGGATTGCTTTAAAGTTTGTTTTGTCTGACACACATTCTTTAATATGTATGTGTGTGTGTGTGTGTGTGTGTGTGTGTGTGTGTATGTGCGTGCGTGAGAGAGAGGGAAAGAAAGTAAAAGAAATAACCACAGCTTCCTTTTTATTAAAGATGGAATAATGGAACATATGCTATTTTTAGTTCTTTTATTCATTTTGTCAGGCTTTTAAGAGCAGAGGAAGAAAAACATGCATTTTTCTCTGCCGATTTAAGCATTGATGATTGCCTTTTAAAGCTAGAAACATTTATGGCTGAATTTATAGGATTCAGTGTATTCAGCCAAAAAGATTCGTGCAGCTTAGCTCAATCGTAAACATTATATAATAAAAAAATGTAAAATTATTTGGACTTTTAAGGTAACATGAATTAGTGGGAGCGCTTATGCTTATTTACTTGTTGATTAAATAATGTTCTGAAACATTTAAATAATTATTAAACATATACATGTGTGTGTCGTGTGCACATGTGCATGTGTGTGGGTGTGTAGGACTGTAAAAGCTGGCTGGAAATGAAAGTGCAATACCTTTAGTCTTTCAGTAGTAAACCTGGCTCAGAAGCACTTAGAACCATCTATGACTTTTTATGACAGATACAAAAACATCACAATGTGCAGGATATTTAGGATATTTCTTCAGGTTGGGGTGTGATAGTGTGCAAGTGACATTAACTAAGACAAACTTGCTTCAATTAGATAGTGTTAATTAGTGCTTCTTACTTAATTATCAACATCTGGTCTGTTTTTCACCTGTTTTTCTTTTGCTGATAATTTCAATCTCCATTTAGGTGAAGTCAGAAAGTAAGCTTCAACATAGGAAAAGCAAGACAGATACCATATCTGGTGATTAAGTTTAATATAAAATTTAACTGATAATTAATGAACAGAGTCCAAGAAAAGAGAATAAGTAGTGTCAGGAAACATAACACATACATAATGATATATTATAGAGCAGGCCCAGGAATTCAGGAGTTTGAGCAAAGGTCTGAAGATTGTACCTACAGATCCATCCAACTTCAATGTAGAGATTAATATAACTTACCTGATTGGATGTAAACATACAACAGTTCTGAGAAAAGCAAATACATTGATGTAATTATCTGGTTACTTGAAAACTCAGGGATGCAGCCCCCAAGGTGTTACTCATGTTTCAACATATTGTCCTATACTTACAAACATACCAGGAACACTATAATGACTCAGTTGGTTTTTAAAAAGAACACATGACTTGGGGGTGGTGGTGAAGTGGTCAGGGGATAGAGGAGGATTCTGAGGGGAGAATATGGGAAATTTATTTGATCAAAACACATTATATACATGTATGAAATTATCAAGCAACGAAAAACAAGCTTTAAAATTATACATTCTATTTGTGAAAAAGAATGAATTTGAAATATAGTCTTGTTTAAATAATTATTGTTTAGAAAGTGTTCTGATATATACAATAACTTCCATCCCAGTTAGTGGAAGATAAGCATATTCTAGACATTGAATAACAATCATTGCCTCTAAGTTATTCTGTACAATAATTTAGAGCTATCCATACATATGGAAGTGATAGAAAATAACCTAGAAGGACAACTGTACTAATTTCCCCAACTCTAGTAATTCTCCCCCTATATTCCACACTCTGTGCAGATGCTTACATGACATTCTTATATGAATAATATTGTCCTTCAATTTGAAGAATTATTTGTTTGATAATTAGGGAACAAAAATTACAATAACAGTTAATGCATTATTTTCATAAGAAAACTCTAACCCCAATTTCTTTATTTGAAAATTTGGCTGATTAATATTCTATAGAGATGAATTAATTCTAAAATGAAAATACTTATCATTTCATAAGTTATTATTATGAAAGAACAACAGGATAGAGATAGGTATGGCTATATCACTAGAAGGACCTAAACCAAGCAGTATGTGCATGGTAGAAGAAGCTGAGAATCAAATAGCATTTCAAAGCAAGGGTGAAAAAGCACAAAAAGTGAACATTTCCAAGGGGCAAAGATGTTTCTAATAGATAGATATTATTGGGTAGATCTGAAAGTCCATGGGCAGATTCCCCATGAACTCCAAAGTGATGATCAGTACTGCTGTGAAATAATGCTCTTGTAAACTGTAAAGCTTTGTCTCCCAAAACACTGATTGGCCAGTAGCCAGGCAGGAAGTATAGGTGGGGCTAGCAGACTAGGAGAATTCTGGGAAAAGGAAAGGCACAGATAGAGTCATAAGCCAGACATAGAGGAAGCAAGGTGAGAATGCCTCACTGAGAAAAGATCCCAAGCCACGGGGCTAAACATAGACAAGAATTATGGGTTAATTTAAGGTGTAAGAGCTAGTTAATAATAAACCTGAGATAATAGGCCAGACAGTTTATAATTAATATAAGCCTCTGTGTGGTTAGACTGAATGGCTGTGGGACCAAGCAGGACAGAAACTTACGTCTACAAGCACACAAAAATATCAGTAAAGTTAGGGAAATCAGATCATATGAAATCTCAACTTTAGGCCTGGTGAAATGCTCATAACTCCTGCTTCTACTTCATACCCTGTAATTGATAGATATTTATTCCTTACAAACTTGTAAAAATATATATAAAATTGAGTAGGCAAGAAATGTTTGCTTCTTCTCTATAGTTTATGACCTATCTAGCCATAAGTTCTTAGCTCTATTAATAGTGCCAGATATGGTTTTCATCATGTGAAGTGGTCCTTAAATTCAATCAGCAAATAATTGCTTAGTCCTATTACATTCATGTCACTTTTGCACTAGTGGATACATCATCTCAGGGTGGCAGTTATTATAACTCTCTGAATCTGCAGATGGGTAAGATTTATGAGTACTTGTCTACTCTAGAAGCATGCAAAGCACCTGGAAATCTATGAAAACTAGCAAGTATAAATGAAGCTTCTAGATCAGTATGAGCTTGATATCCTCATATTCTATGACTCAACTATGTGGTGGTAACACATGTGGTCTTTCCATCAAGTTCTTGAAGGCAACCAGGAATTTCTCTTCTTTTTCTTACCTGTACTTGGAGAATTTTGTGCTTCATTCCAGTTAGTGAGTTTTGTTTGGAGATCATAATATAGTTACATAATTTCTCTGTTTTCTCTCTCCAAGTCCTCCCATTAAACTCCATCCCTGCTCTCTTTCAAATATATGGCCTCTTTGTTTTATATATATATATATATATACATATATATATGTATATATATATAAAATTTGAAAAATATACCATATATACATATGTACATTCTTGCTAGTCTATAAAATGTTACTTCTATGTACATGTTTTCAATTAATCAACAGGTGTGCTCTTCCTTGAGGAAGATTCTTTTTCCTGATTTCAGTATTCTTTAGTTGCCTACAGTTCTTTGGTTAGGGTTGAAGCCTCATGAGATTTTTCCCTTTCTATATTAGGATGTCTATTGTTGTCATTGTGTTAAAGTCTTGCTTAGGCAGTCACGCTGGTGAGCATTCATGGGTGTAGCTTCTGACATTTTTCCAACCCAGTTCCTCCACATGGGTCCAAATCAGCAGCACATATGCATACTGCATACATTTCTCTGTCAATCCAGGTACTTTGTTGGCCTTCTGTCCTATTAGCTTATGAAACCAAGGACATAAAAGACAAGAGGAGGTTTAAATGAAACCCAGGTAACATTTTTTGGCATCTATAGCTTTGAATGCCAAAGATTTAAGATTGCTGTCATCTTCATTGATACAAGATATTATTTCTCTCTCTTGACAGGGAATTATAAAATTATACACTCTTGTCTGTATACATTTTCTCTGTGTGAATATACCTTGGTGCCTGGTTGAAAGATCTTGCTTATTTTAAGAACTACATTTCTTAAGTCTCTTGTTATACCTGTACTTCTGTCTCCTGAGGCAGTCATGCTTACTTTTCTGAGGTGCTGTACATCAAAATGGGTGGCTACACTCATATGCTGTTCCATGGTTGTCCCTACTGTCATGTGATATGGTCCATGCATTTTCTAAAGCAGAACTATATTACTAGCTCTTCTATTCTCAATACATTATTTTACCTAATATAACAAAGAAATAAAGAGATGCCCCTTCAATCACAAAGTTCTGGCATACTGGGGCCAGAATAAGTGACTCTTTTTTGTGTGTCTTCTCTCAATTATTTATGATCCTTAGAGGAAAAAACTAATGATTTATATAAAAGAGTCAACTGTAGTTTTCTGTGTTGAAAGGAGTGGGGTGATAATGATCTTTACCCATCAGAACAACATGTGTGTCCCAACCATTGGTCAGGAAACAGTCTTTGCTAACTAAAATAACTCTGAAATTGTGAGTAACATGGTACCCTAATCCACAGTTTAATGCTACAAAACAATCCCACACCAGTTTGGCAGTTATTATTAAAAGGGGTTATTTATTGGAGGGGAAAATCTTGCAGATCATTGTCCCAAACCACAGTCCTCTTGTCGCAAACAGGAAACAGAGAATGTAGAAGTCTGAAAGGGAGCCGGAAGCAAGAGAGCAAGCAGAGGGCTGCTGCTGCTTTTTAAAGAGAAAGAGCCCACGCCCCAGTGGGCTGGTATCTCGGTGGCTGAAGGAGCAGAAGGAGCTCCCACAATAACAGTTATATTTTGGGCTTTGATTTTTGTTTGTTTGTTTTTGTTTGTTTGTTTGTTTAACAAAGTACACATGGCAGCAGATTCACAGACAATGTATTGATTTTGAAACTTAGTTCCTAACACAATAGTGATCCTATCTCACTGGCATTAGGGTTTTTTCCTTTTTCACTCTCATTGATTTGCCTTCCTGCTTTTTTTCCACATTTGGGATAATTTTGATCCTCAAATCTTATAAAGAAGTTAACTTAGCATTATACAATGTCACCAAGCAATTTAAACACTTGTTTAAAAGAATGATAAATAACTGGCAATTTGAGCTTTAACACACTCTCCAGCTAGATTGGTTTTGTAACAAGAAAAATGCAATAACAAGACTGATGTCTGGTTCACTAGGGACAGTGTTGTCCTTTGGCAGGTAGTCCAAAATGGTATGGTATAAGAAAGCAGGCTGACTGGGTATTGTGGTACAGATATTTAAATCCAGAAAAGAGACAAGTGAATCTCAGTGAGTTGGAGATCAGCCTCATGTACATAAAGAAGTCAGCTAGTGCTACATGACTTCATAGAGATGTCTTGTCTCAAATAAACAAAGAAAGTAGGGTGAGGAAGCAGTGGGAATCAACCTTAACTATCTCTTCATAGTCTCTGCTTCAATTCCTGCCTCTAGGTCCTGCTTTAAGTTCTTGCTCTGATTTCTCTCAGAGAAATCAGAAATTGTGCCCTGAGAGATGTAAGCTGAAATAAACACTTTCTTCCCCATGTTGCTTGAGTCATGTTTTATTACAGCAATAAAAACCCTAGGATATGTCCCATAAGAATTAGTAGAATCGGCATTATGAATCACCTGGACAGTAGGGCATGCCTCAAAAAGGAGATATACCTGAAAGACATGCTAGTGATAGGGAAATTATTTACAAAATTTCCTTAAGCCTTTCTGGTTTTTTTTTCTGAATTCTTACTCAAAAGCAGAACTTTCTCTATTCCCCGATTCTATGTCAGTTTTGGATCTATGTCTTGGAGCTATACATACTTTCCCTTACACTGGGCACCACTCCGAAGGGAAGAACTGACAAATGTCAAAACTGAGAAAAATAATAGAAAAATATTCATGAATTCAACTAAAATTAGAGACGCTGAAGAAGGAAGTGGCACCTGAGTCAATTAAATGGCTAATAAACAAAATAAGAGAAGCAAGTGGTAGCTTCTCAAAGAATATTCTAAAAGAATATTTAAAAATGTCATGAAAACTAGTTAAGGTGATGAGGTTTACCTTCAATAGTTGTTATAAAGTTGATCAATGAAAAAATATGATTCGAAATCACAATTCAAGAAGAAGCAAATAAAAACAGATTTCATTGAACAATCGCAACCTGCTTGTTATGGAATCAGAGTAATATTAAGACACAGAATTATATGCCATTGCTACTCCTCCCACCAAAGTATACATATATAAGTGAAGTAAGAAAATGAAATTTAACCTCTCAACATTCTCAAAAGCAAACTTTTAAACTAAAAAAACAGTAGAACGGCATTGCTGAAGTCCTGAAAGAAATCAATGTGAATCAAGGTTTTTATTCGTGGTCAAAAGCCTGTTACTATAAATGTTACAAAGAGGAAGATGAAACACTTCCAGGAATCTCATGTCCATGAACCTTCCCTGAAAACTACCTCAGAGAGAATTTCATGAAGCTAAGACTTCTGGAGTAGCTGCATATTATATGTATTTAATGCCTGAGAGATGGTGGCAAAGAAAAAATTCAATTCTTGCATTATAGGCTCTGATGTTGTACAATTAACATAGCAATTTGAAAACAGGAAAGTTTACAGTAAATGAGAATAAAATATACTTGCTAATTGAGTCATTGGTGTTGGGAGTGAAAGATATTTAAATAGATTGACGAAGAGCTTGACAATTAAAAACATTTAAATTTAAAAATAACACTAAAACTATACTATGATTAATAAGAAGAAAAAAGATGCTACTTATTGACAGTAATATTGAAAGAAGACTTTCAAAACAATGTTTTAGTTAAAGTATTATAGAAAAGTATTAGTACAAAAATAAACATCATAAAAAGATTCTTCTTCCCAAGTAACAGAAGAAATGCATGGACAAAGGAAAAAAGCAAACAGTAAAAATGTGGATGATATTCACTTATGAAATACATTCTTTTTGTAAGATTAAGAACAAATGTACTAATTCTATCAATTCATATTAGCGGACTTAGCTAACATTGTAAAAAGAAATGTCCAGATAGGTTAAGAAAGCAAAATTTAACATTATTCTATATGCAAAAGATGTATCTAAAGTGAACTGAAAAGGGTAAAAGATGAAAGAATGAACAAAAATATACTAAGCAAGGGCAAGTAAGAAGAAATCAGGGGCCAGGATTTTGATCTCAAACAAGGTTAAATTCAGGCCAGAATTAAACAATATAAAGTAGGACACTCTGTGATGCAAACGACTACAATTCACAGTGAAGATACTAGTATCTATTCACCAAATGCCAGTGGCAACTTTTATAGAGCAGAAACTATGAGATGAAAGGCAGACACTAAATCCAGGAAAGCGTACCACATTTGTCTCAGATCTAGATAAAACAATGTTAGCACTAGTGTTAGCAAGGACACAGAAAATATGAAAATTCATAGAGTCTATAAGAACATAGTTAGCATTTCACTTGAGGATATACCTCAGTTCCTCAATAAAAAGACACAGACTAGCAAATTAAACTAAAAGCTAAAACAACACAACACAACCCGAGGACACATTTTTTGTTGCATACAAGAAAAAAACATCTCATTTATAAATACAAACACAACCATAGGGTGAAAGTCTGGGAAGAGTTCATCTAAGCTTGTAGAAATTTACAGCAAACAGGCATAGCTATTCTAATTTCTGGAAAAATAACATGTATGAACATTGACACCATATGTTAACAGGCTGCCAAAATTTAAGACATGGAAAGACAATAAGCATTAGTGGACTACAGTGCAACAAATCTTCCATCAGTACTAAAAATTAAAAAAAATCACCATTTTCATCAGAAAGATTTCATTTTGTAAATTCTTGAATCAAATGGATATGTCTTTGAAACGCTCCAAATTCATAATACAGAATAATAATGAAATCAACTCATTAAAAAATAACAATGTCCTAAAAGAGATGAGTTTGTGTTTGGGAAAAGAACTTATATTTTGGAAAGTCTTTCAAACAAAGGTACTCTTACAAGAAATAACTTTCCGTGATAAGCACAATCCAGAGGGTTTCACAACCACTAAGCCAGTACTGCAGGAGATACTTGAAGGAATCCTATGAACTGGAGATAAGGATAGATTCATCCAAGAGCATAGGAAATAAAGTTTCCTGGCATGGGAAACAAGCACGTGAAGATCAGGCAAATACCAAGCATGACAAAAACAACAAAATAACAAGAATTAAAAGAATCTTTCAATAATAACCCCAAATTCTGTCTCAGTTACTCAATAAAAAGACACAGACTAGCAAATTAAACTAAAAGCTAAAACAACACAACACAACCCCGAGGACACATTTTTCATTGCATACGAGAAAAAAATCTCATTTATAAATACAAACACAACCATAGGGTGAAAGTCTGGGAAGAGTTCATCTAAGCTTGTAGAAATTTACAGCAAATAGGCATAGGTATTCTAATTTCTGGAAAAATAAATCCTAAACTGAAATTAGTCAGAAGTGATTAAAATAAAAAGACCACTGCATTTTAAATGAACAATTCACCAAGTGAATATTACAATTCTAAACACATATACAAATTTTAAAATATACATTCTATGTGTATAAAGACACAACGCATAATAGTGGGTTATTTCATATCAATACATAGATCACTCACATAAAAAACACAATAAGGAAACATCAGAATCTAATGACATTATATATCAAATGGGATTAATAGATATCTATAGACTACTTCATCTAAATACTGCAGAATATTTCTTAGCAGCATGTGTAATATATAAGGTGTTTTGCTATATTCAGTCCACTCTCTGGACTCCTCCAAAATCTAACTCCCTTTTCCTACCCACCCAACTTTGTATTTTTTTTCACACCCTTCAAGCACAATTTCTTCTGCCCCTTTATTTTTGAATGTATGACTTTCCAGTGGAGTACAGCTGACTTACCAAGGGCTACACTTTAAAAAGAAAACTGATTCTCTCCCAGTGACTTTCAATTGTCAATCACTCCTAAACTGGGAAGTGAGACTTTCTGTCAACCCTCCCACTCCATGTGGAGATAACACATAGTATGCACAGGCTGTCATAACCACTGTGAATTCATATGTGCAGATGCTCTGTTGTGTTCAGGAGACACTGTTTCCTTGTAGTCATCCAGTGCCTCTCGCTCTTAACTCTTTCTGCTCCCTCTATTCAGTGATCCTTAAGCCTTAGCATGAGGGCGAGTGAAATAGATGTCTTATTTTAGATTGAGAATTCCAGTTCTATTTTCTGAACCTTGACTAGTTGTATGTCACTGTGTTAATCACCATCTACTGCAGATAGAAACTTCTCTAATGAGGGTTGAAAATGATTAGTCTTTGTATAAAACAATAAATAACTAGGAGTCAAACTATGTCCCTGCAGTGAATAATAGTTGTATGTTCTCCCCTAGGGCCCATGATTTATCTAGTCACAAATTCTTGACCTAATAATGGTGTCAGATATGGGCTTCATCTTGTGAAGAGTACTTAAATTCAAAGAAATAGTTGGTTATTTCAATGATGTTCATGTCATTAGTGTACCAGTTGGCATTTCTTCTCAGGCCCATCACTATTATACTTCAATATGTTTAGAGCTGGGAAAGAATGGGAAATACTTTACTCCTCTGGGGGTGTTCATAGTACCCCCTGCACTCTGAAAGATAGCCATAGTGTATAGATTAGTACCACCTTGATGTGTCTGATTCAAGCATGTGATGTCTTTTCCTATCATCATGATCTGTAGGGTAAGCAAAAGCATTGGCAACAGGCTGTAATATATGGAGAGTCTAAGAACTTCACCAGCCAAAAGCTCCAAAAGAGGTAATCCATTCCTGGAATTATGCTCTTATTTATTAGCTCCTGGTGTCTAGTAGAGACATTGTCATCTCATTATAGGATAACTCTATTTTAACTATGTGTTTGTTTGTTTGTGTGTGTGTATGTGTGTGTGTGTGTGTATACATGCATGTGTGCGTGCTTGTGTCTGAGAGAAAAATATGAATATAGTATATTGTTGGAGGCTGTTTGTTCATTTTAAGGCCACCAAGACTCCAGAAATAACCACACAGAAACTATATTATTTGCAATACTGTTTGGCCAATAGCTTAAGTGTATTTCTAGCTAGCTTTTTTTTATCCCAAACTAACCCATCTCCATTAGTCTGTGCATCACCATGAGGTTGTGGCCTACTGGCAAAGTTTTGGCAGGCTCCAGCAGAGGTGTCTGTCTCCTGTGGTGGCTACATGGCTTCTCTTTGACTCTGCCTACTCTCTCTATATATTTTTTTCAGGCTGGCTATGTTCTGTTAAGCCACTGGCTGAAACCACTTTATTCATTAACCATTAAAAGCAACACATATACAGAAGGACTTCCCACACCATTTCCCCTTTTCTGTTTAAATAAAAAGAAAGGTTTTAAACTTTAACATAGTAAAAATTATATATAACAAAACAGGTATCAAGCAAGAATTACAGTTATAGCATTTATATCTACTTTACCTTTTATCATAACTAAGGAAAACTATAATTATAACTATCTAGTCTTCAACTTCATCAAAGACTCCAAAAGGATAAAATAGTTCCTAAGTAAGCAGGAAGTGCATTGTAAGCAACCTCAAAAATTCTAGAATTGACAGAGACATCTCACTGCCTGGACAGTCACCCAGAGTTTTTCTGTAACATTACAGACACCCATCTTCAGCCTACTGGCCCTTAGTATTCAACAGACATTCCCATGAAGCAGGAAATGTCAAAGACAGTTCCATCTATATTGGCAGTTTGTTAGTCACTTTCTTTTTCTTTTTTTTATTAAATATTTATTTATTTATTATGTATACAATAGTCTGTCTATGTGTGTGCCTGCAGGCCAGAAGAGGGCAGCAGACCCCATTAAAGATGGTTGTGAGCCACCGTGTGGTTGCTAGGAATTGAACTCAGGACCTTTGGAAGAGCAGGCAATGCTCTTAACCTCTAAGCCATCTCTCCAGCCCCTTGTTAGTCACTTTCTTCTGTGTCCTGAACAATGTCTGGCAGACTCTTTCATGAAGCAGGAACCCTGAAAGACTGTCTCACCTTCTTTAGGCAGCTTCAGCAGTCATTTTCCTCTGGGTCCTGCAAGTCTAGTCAAGCATTTCAGGCAAGAGCAATTTCTTGCCCAAATGCCTAACAAACTCCATGAGAAGCCTGTTCAATGTCCATCCTCTTGAAGTAGATTGGTGCATCCAGGAGATGTGTCTCACTGTCATGAAAAGTCCTAAATTCTTAAAACATTTTAAATGCCATATTCTGTAGGTCTTTGAAAGTGTTGAAAATTATCTAACTGAAATATATCTCTGTACATTTCAAAAACCTAACTAACATGACTACAAGATTGCCTATTAGATATTACTATCTATTAACCTGTATTTTTGGGGGGAGGTGATTGGTTTTGGTTTTTAGTGACAGTGTTTCTCTGTAGCTTTGGAGCCTGTCATAGAACTAGTTCCTGTAGACCAGGCTGGCCTTGAACTCACAGAGATCAGTCTGCCTCTGCCTCCCGAGTGCTGGGATTAAAGGTGTGCATTACCTCCACCCAGCCTATACACTACAATTTTAAATGAGCTGCACAAACACAATACCTTAATCAAGAACAAAAATATACATACAACAAAATTGACCTAAAATTTGTATCAATAGACCAAGATTCATACCAAAGCAAAGTATTCATATCTATAGCATATTCCTCTTTAAATGTAAACAAATATTTATAAACAATCATTTAAGGAATTTGGGCATAATTCTCTCCAAACTACTTCCTGATTTTAGTTGGGCAAAGTATTTTGCAGACTGTTCATAGCCACCTTTCAGGAGGAATCTTGGTCCATCAAGCTATATTAGTCTGGAAGGAATGTACAGGTTCTCATCCTCTGTGGAAACAAAGAAGAACCTCTTTTCCAAAGCAACAAATCCTTAGACCCAAATTTTGAACTAACGATACCTTTAAAATATATGTTGGTTTAGCTTAACAGCCCATACAATGAAATGTCTATCTGTACTTAGCTCCTTCACAATCAAAAAATTCAAAGAAAACACAATAGTATACATAATCTAGACTTTCTATGTATATTCCATCTTTACGTAGCTTATTTTTCTTTATTTTTTAATCTATGACTGTCTGTACTCTGTCTCTTTAAAGACTTTGTTTTATTTTTAAAACTATTTATTTCTATTTATAAGTGACTATACTATTTTTCTTCTCCCTCCCAAACCTACATGGTCCATTTAGAGGTCTTTTTCATCTGAATCTATCTTTATTGTGTATCTGTAGTCCATTTCTGACAAGGACCACTTCTTAAAATGCTAAGCAGCATGGCTAAGACTAAGGTTTTGCCTTTTGGCTCTGCCCAGTCCAACATGGTGGATGTCCTTTTACTGCCTCTGAGACTTCCTGGTGGGAGGCAAACTCACAACCTCAAATCTGGTAACCAGTTGGTCCATGCTGCCACTGAGTAACTTTCAACATGCTGCTCACAAACCCCATTCAAGTGCTTGGCCTCCTAAAAGAGCCAGAGTTCATGCTGGCAGCATGGACCAGGAAACTGTCATTTCAAAGCTGGGTGATTTTTTTTTTTTTTTTTTTTTTTGCTACCGCTGAATCAGAAAGACCTCTTTTAAAGGAATTGTGGCATGCCGCCAACAAACAGAGCCCATCCAGAAAAAATGCTGCCAAACTTTGGTTTTGTGTGTGTGTCTAGAATTCCTTTCCAAGCTCTCTCAGGTTTTATGTGGATTTTGCTAGTGCACATTGGCATGCCAATCTGTTGAGGGGCTCTAAAGCAGATATAAATGTCGCAGCTGTAATTCTTGCTTGATACCTGTTTTGTTATATGCAATTTTACTACATTAAAGTTAAAATATTTCTTTTTATTTAGACAAAAAAGGGGAGGTGACGTGGGAGGTGATGTATACTGTGAATATGTTTTATTGCCATTTGGTTATTAAAGAAGCTGCTTTCAGCTAATGGCTTAACAGGGTAAAGCCAGGCTGAAAGAGATATATAGAGAGAGTAGGCAGAGTCAGCAAGAAGCCATGTAGCCACCTGCAGGAGACAGATGTACTGAAACTTTGCCAATAAGCCACAGCCACATGGGATACACAGAGATGGGTTAATTTAAGATATAAGAGTTAGACAGAAATATGCTTAAGCTATTGGCCAAATAGTATTGCAATTAATACAGATTTTTGTGTGATTATTTCTGAAGTCTGGGCAGCTGGGAAACAACAAGAAGCATCCCCCAACAGTAGCAGGCAGGCATATGTATTATTTTTGAGAGATCTTGATCCCTACTAATGCTCTGACCTCTGTATTATTCCAAATGAAATAAAGATCTGAAGATTCAAGATTCAAAGTTAACATCCACAAGAGAGAGAAACATATGACTTTTGTCTTCCTAGGTCTGGGTTAACTCACTCAGAATGATTGTTTCCAGTTCCATCTATTTATTTTTGAATTTTGTATTTTTCATTGTTTATAGCTGAATATTCCCTGTGTGAATGTATTACATTTTCATTATCCAGCTATCAGCTGTGAGACATTTAAATTGTTTCTATTTCCTAGATGCTGTGAATACAAGTAGGAAGGAACATGGATGATCAGATATCTCTAGAGTCAGATATGTAATTCTTTGGGTATATGCATGGGAATGGTACAGTCAGATCATATGGTAGATATATTTATGACTCTTTGATGAACCTCTACACCAGTGGTACTCAGCCTTCATAATGCTGTAACCCTTGGATACAGTCCTAATGTTATGGTGACTCCCAAACACAGAGCTCTTTTTGTTGCAACATCATAACTAATTTTGCTACTGTTATGAATGTAATGTCTCTCTTTTCTGATGGTCCTAACTGACCCCCAAATGGTTTGTGACCCACAGAATGAGACCCACTGTTCTACACTGATTGCCACAATGGCTGTACCAGTTTGCATTCCCACAAGTAGTTTACTTCCACCATAAGTGTTCCTTCTTGTAAGTATTTGTGATCAGTGTTTTTGTTTCATTTTATTTTAATCTTACCTATTCAGACTACAGTAATATAAAATCAGTTTGTATTTCCTTAATGGGAGCATTTTTGGATGAGAATGATCCTGGATCTTTTTCCTTCAATATGAAGTTAAGATTATGCCTTTTGTCAATTTCTGTGATGAATTACAATTTGAAGGGGACTGCTGTTGAATTTATAGATTGCATTTGGTTAGTGGCTATTTTCAAAAAATTAATCCTACCAATTGAGCACCTTTTTCAGTGTCTTTATGTGTTCATTGTGTCTTTCACTTTCATGGTTAAGTTTATTATTTTAAGATATTTTGAGGTTATTTTGAACATTTATAAAATACATTTTAACAAGCTTATGAAATTTGAAATAACTTCTTGTGTCATATCTGCTCATAATGTAATGAAGCTAAATGTCAAGAAGAGAAACTCCATAACACAAATGAACTGAGAGATTAACCAGCATAATGTTAAATGAGGAATGGGTTACTGAAAAACGTCAGAAAATAAACCACTGAATGAAGCTGAAAACACATTATATCAGATCTTTTAAAATACAATGAAAGTAGTTCAAATAGAGCTCAGACCTGCAAACCCACAAGCCTAGAACCAGACCCACAGCTCTAGCAATACGTGTTTGTGAGTTACCTTTGACAGGTAAATCGCTTCTTATCTTTCGCATTCCCTTTCCATCTCCCATGTACCCTTTCTGTGTAAATCTCCACACACACAGGCCTAAGTTCATACCCATGGATTGGAAGCCATCTTTACCTGGTCCAATAAAACATCTCATCTGCCAGCTTGACCCAGCCTACCTCAGGTCACACAGCTCCTTGTATAAAAATACAAGATCAACGGCATAGACTAAATCTTTAACAATATCATAGAAGAAATTTTCCCCTAAACTAAGAAAAGACATACCCATATAGATACAAGAAGCACACAGAACTCCAACTAGATAAGATCAGAAAGGAAACACTCCATGGCATATCATAGTTAAAACACAGTTAAGTGTGCAGAAGAAAAAATGTTGAAAACTGGAAGAGAAAAAGCACA
The DNA here is from genome assembly GCA_004026605.1 of Ondatra zibethicus. NCBI lineage: Eukaryota > Metazoa > Chordata > Mammalia > Rodentia > Cricetidae > Ondatra > Ondatra zibethicus. The sequence goes on along the minus strand of PVIU01006061.1, from coordinate 84,583 downwards.
AATTACATATAAAGGGAAAACTATTCAAATACCGTAAAAAAAAACATATTAGCAGAACTAAAAAGACCAACACAAACCCCCAAAATAGTAGGTGATTTCCACACCCCACTTTCTCCAATAGATAGGTCACCTGAACAAAAAATAAGCAGAGCTTTTTCCAAGGCAACTGTTTAAGATGGAAGGGGGCCAGGTACTAGTGCCACATGGCTGAGGCCTTATTGTGGCCGAACAGGTACTTCTGGACCAGATGGTGGTGGTTGTGTGCTGAGAGTATGTCACCATTTCCAGCAATATCTACAGAAGCAAGTTAAAATATCTATCCTTTCTCTAAAAACAGATGAGCACCAGCCTTTCACCTTTCTCGAAAAACAGATGAACGCCAGCCTTTCCTAAGTCCCCTACCATTTTTGCCCAGGCTGAATTTTTTTTTTTTTTTGGTGCAGTGCACAACATGCTGCCCCACAGGACGTAACAAAGGCAGGCTGCCCTGGAACCTCAAGATGTTTGATGGGGCCCATTCACCTTATGATACAAAAAAGCAGATGGCTGCCCTCATGGCTGTGCAGCTGAATCCTACCGGAAAATCTGCTTACATGGGGCATCTGGCTCATGAGGTGGGTTGGGAAGTATCAGGCAGTGACAGCCACCCTGGAGGGAAAGAGAGAGGAGAAGGCCATGATCTGCTGCTGGAAGAAATGACAGCTCACGACCCTGTGGAAACAGGCAGAAAAGAATGTGGAAAAGGAAACCAACAAGTTCAAGTTCACCAAGGTCTCCCAAACCAATGGAGACCTGGTGTGAGTTCAAAAGAGACTGTGCCTCCAAAAACTGAAATAAAATAAAATAGAGAGACCTCAGAATTAAATGACATTTTAGATTAAATGAACACAAAAATGTGTCCACCCAAACCCCAAGAATACACAGTCTACTCAACAGCCCATCTGTGGACGCTTCTCTAAAATAGACCACATGCTGCGTCATAAAACAAATCTTAACAAATACAGAAAAATAAAACAACCCCATGTACCCTACATGAACTTAATTTTGCAAATATTTCATGTTGAATTGTGTGAGTATCTTCAAAATTGCATCAAAGTGGCAAAATATATGAGGATAACATAGTTTTGTGGGTTTTGACAATATATTGCCAAATAAGTCAATTAATGCTATAAAAACAAAGTGAATAATTAAGTTGTATAATTTTCAGTGGATGATTTTAGCCTTTTTCATTTTACTTTTAACTATTAATTTTAAAGTGAAAATTATAAGTTAAGTACAAACAATATGGCATCAATTCACTAGTATAGCTTTTAATGTGTAGTAGTATTTGAACTTGGACCTTTTTCTTGAAAATGCCATTGTCTTTATTTCTGCATGTCTATATTTACAGATTTGTGCTCCTTATGATTTATATTCCAATGATTAAAGTTACTGTACTTTAGTTTTATTAACTTTTTGTTTTATTTCATGCATATGAGCATTTTGCCTGCATGTATGTATGTGCGCCATGAATGTGTCTGGTGCCTTAAAGACCAGAAGATGCAGTAACAGCCCCTGGAACTGAAGATATAAACATTTGTGAGCCACCATGAAGGGCCTAGAAATGGAATCCAGGTCCCCAGCAAGAACAACAAGTCCTTTAACCACTAAGCCAATCTCTCCATCTCCTAGAGTTATTGTATTGGCACCATTAACTCTTCAATGAAATTCAGTTGTTTCTAGGAGACTCATTAATTGATGCACCACTCTAAATTGCTAAAATTGCATGTTTTAGTAATATGTAGAACGTGGTACCCTGATTCACGATTATATTTTTTGCTTTGATTTTTGTTTGTTTGTTTGTTTAACAATCAAAGTACACATGCCAGCAGACAAGATATATTAATATTTCTATTTAAGCATAAGTTTGGAATACAAAGGCAATATACTAACGCTCCCATATTCTAAGAAAGGACATAAGGGAGTTTTTATAGTTTGAACTGAGAATTTCATGAATAATGCTTAAAGCAATATTTTGATCTACATTACTCCTATATGAATTGACCACTTATTTTTTGGCTAGTTAATTTGACTTAAAAATCTGTTGTTAAATTATCTAGCAAAACATTAGTGCTATCCTTAAGCCAACCTCCCCGTATGGCGTTTGTATTTAATTTCTCTTAAAAATGTAGGAAGCAGAAGACAGTCTGTAAGAAAGGTACCAGTGGCATTATTGTTTTATGTATCTTAGGTGTCTGTGACACTCTTCCTTTCAAATATGTGTATAATAGGCTAGAAAATAGAAAATAAGTAGCAATTCTATAATGTTATATGGATTTCACAGTAAGAAAATATGAAAATAGCTTCTATTCACTTTAGCCTTTTCCTCTAATATTGATACCTTAACAAAGATAAGTTATCATTTAAGAAGAAAAGGTACTCTCAACCCGTGAGTTCTGACCTCTTGGGGGTTGACTGACCCCTTCACAGGGTCATATATCAGATATCTTGTGCATCAGATATTTATATTATGATTCATAACAGTATCAAAATTACAATTATGAAGTAGCCACAAAATAATTTTATGGGGCTGTTCTTCTAGAAAAGCTGGATTCAATTCCCAGCACCCACATGGCAACTCACAACTACCTTGTACTCCAGTTCCAGAGAATCTGACACCTTTATACCAATGTGCTTAAAATAAATCTTAAAATAACAATAATTTTATGGTTGGTGGTCACCACAGCATAAGAAACTGTATTAAAGGGTCACAGCATTAAGAAGGTTGAGAACCACTGCTCTAGACTAACAGGGAATACATGCATGCTTATAATCACAATGTAAAAAATTGTGACTGTATACATGAAACATTTGCACAGTCACACATGAACACACACACTTTTTTTTTAAGAAATGTGAAATGTAATATCTTTTCAGAGCCCACAATAGCAAATAGATTTACTTCATACTAATCCATGATTTTAGCTTTGTGGAGCTTAGATTATTTTCTATTCAGTTTTCTTGCCTAGTGCATTAAAAGGAAACAAAATCAAGGACTAATTTTCTCGGCCACAAAGCCTGGCCCTACTCAACCTATTTCAGGTTGTGGATGTGCTGAATAGGAAAGGCATTGAGTGGAACTGTGAGCACTTTCCTAGGACTATAAAATTCCTAATAGAGTGCAGATTCTTTCCTCAAGACAAGTATTCTTATATGTAGGTGTGGTGAAACTCACATGCATAAAATATCCATATAATAGAGTTGTATAAGCCTCAAAATGCACATTTTAAGATGCAGCTTCAATACACTGCATCTTAAATAGTGCATCTTTGATACTTTTATAAAGTAATTCTCTCTATCATACCCTCTTATTATATCTAAAACCATTATGTGCCTTGAGCACTTGGTTAATCTTTAGCTTAAGTTCTGCATCAGCCAGGTGTCCTCCCAAGGTTCACATAAAAATTGAACCTCGTTTAAGTGTGAAATAATCCTGTTGCTTCTATCTGAAAGTGAATGACCCCAGGATTAGATCAGATAAAACACACTCAAGCTAAAGTGCACAAGGTGGATTATGCAAGAAAAGAGGATTTAGGGAAGAATGGATCCACAACTTTTTGTTAACACAGAGAATGGAGGCTTTTGTAAGCAACATTTGTGGAAACTCAACTGGAGCTTTAGAAGCTCGGCCTTTGTTGTGCATTTCTCTGCATACATTTGCTTTGTAGTTAGGCATGCGAACTTCGGAAGCCATGCTGGGCTGAGACTCGCGCTCGTTTTGCCTAATGAAAGACTGAGGATGTGCTTTTACTCCTACGTTCTTATTCTGTCTCCTTTGAAGTTTATTAAGCTCTCCTGCAAGACCTGAAGTTCATTTGGTTGTTATTATCGTGACCACAAATTAAGTATCTGTTCCCTGGGGAGTGATAAGCCTCACTATAAAGCTATACTTACTATAACATTTACTTAATTACGACCGTACTGCTCCTTACTCTTAAGAAACAGAACATAAGGCACCTATAAATGTCTATGTCTAGTAAGGTACTTCTTGAATTTAATGATGTACTTGTGTGATTATTAATGAAATTTTGTACTTTCTCTATGTTACAAGTTTATATAGAAAATATGCACATATCTATTAATGTAGAGATATTGAAAGAGAATTGATATCTATATAGGCAAAAATAGGCTAGAGATGATTTAAGCATTATACGATATTTTCCATTAGAATTTTCTATCATAATTCTATGTACCTTTCTGAGCCAAAGTTTTCCTAGTATCCTAAGGAGTGGTCTTTCACCCCTGATTTGCCAGGTACCACACTGAAATGACATGACAAGTTTAGATCTAATATCTGTAACATTTCAGTCTTTTGAGTGGAGAGGGAAATAGACTTTTTACTCCATCTGTTGATGACAGTTTGTAAAACAGCCACTCGGGGAATATCTGCTTATCAAGAAGTCAAAGTCTTTCCCACTCAATTACCTTTACCTTATTATAATTAACCTGTTACACAGTTATGCATTTTTTATCTAACAAATGTCTAAGTATTTGATATCAGTATTGGATATCAGAGAGCACTTCTCCTATATGTTTTTAACCATTGTTCGTGGTACTGTGGCTGAATATGATAATAAAGTAGATAATTACAAAAAAAAAACAAGCAACAGTTGAAGTCTGTGTATACAAACTACTACTTAAGGTAACAGAAATTTTATAGTGCTAGTGATCAAACCTATAGCCTCATGCATGTTAGGCAATAACTCTCCCTCTGAGCTATAGCCTAGCCTTTGGATCACTTAAGTTTTGATGGAGACTCTCCTATTACAACTGAAGTCTCAATAAAAGTCTAATAAATACAAATGTTTCAGAATTTTGCTTTGCTTCAAGTTGTCACTGTGAAGAAAGATTAAATATTTGCCATTCCAAAAAACTATCATACATTCATACATTGGAAGAGAAATTGCTGTATTACACATAGAATAAAATATGACCCAATATTTAATGAAAGATATAAATACTGCAAAACAATCATCCTGACCATAACAAATATATAATTTTTTCCAGGATAATGTTTTATTATATATATATATATATATGTATATATATATATATTCATTTATGACTTACCTTAAATTCCTTAGGACTTGCTATTTAAGTTATTAGAGGATAACTTAAATAATTTTTTCAAATGTAAATTACTTATTACATACACTATTTCATTAGATAAAGAATGACTAAAATTTTTAAAGGGAAGTGGAGATCTAAATGTTCATGTATCTACTAGAAGATTTCTAAGTATGAGATATTCATATTACAGAAAGAAATTATTGAAAAATTTATTAAAAATACATCTTGCTTCTCAGATACATAGCATACAATTTTTGAGAGATTTGTTATCCATGCATGTTATTTTTCACAGAGAAACAAATGAAATGATGGAGAGGAGTGAGAGTCACCAACTATACTTAGAAACTGACAGGCATCCTCTACAATGAACCTTAGGACCAGCAAAAAGGCTCAGTGAGTAAAGAAACTTGATACAAAGCTTGAGGGCGTGACTTTGAGTCCTAAAACACATATGTGGAAGCTGAGAAAGGTTAGATCGGGTTGATGGAGGTGTCATGGACATACAGGGTACCTCGAGAAACAGAACTGTTCTTTAATCAGAGCAGCTGAAGGGCCGCCATCTTCCATGGAAGTGTGACTGTTGCACATGGCGTGTGGTGTGGCTTGCTTGGGGGTTTTTACAGGACAAAAAAGGGGAACTTTGGGGATGGAAGAGTCCGTCTGCAGGATGGTTCCATTGCAGTCTGAAAGTGGTAGGTGCCAGTGGGTTTTTATGTGGATCTCCTTATCAGAAGCTCCCACAGGTAGGATCAGTCAGCTTTCCTGCCCAGAACTTCTCCATTCACCTAAGACTTTTACCTGGAATTAGTCCTTCAAACATGACTTCTGCAAGTTGTCCTATGTGTATGCTATGGTTCACACACACACACACACACACACACACACACACACACTTGCACATGGACATGCACACATTGACACAAAATGAATGAATGAATGAATGAATGAATATTTAAAAGTGTTTAAAACATTTTGTTTCAAAGAAGTTAGGAAATACTTTGAAATGAATGACAATGGAAATACATATCAAAATGTAATAAATGAAGATAAATTTACTTACTAAATACTTCAGTTGAAAATAAAAATCTCAGATCAATAACGTCAGTCTTTATAATATAAAATTGAAGAAAAAAAATAATGCTCCCAAGGAAAGCACATGAGTTAAAGTAAAGTAGATCAAGGAGGAAATCACCAAAGTGGTTAACAGAAAATCAAAACAGGAAAATCAATATGGCCAGAAGCTGCTTCATTATAGAATGATCGTAACAAATGAAAGAGGACATAAATTAAATAAATTAAAAGTGTGAAACATCATTTAAAAATCTAAAATGTCAAAATGATAGCAAGATAATGTGATTAACTTTTGACAATAAGACTGACAAGTAAAATGAAAGTACTATGTCTTCATAATATAGTTCCCAAAGAATTGAGAACATTTTCCTACTCATTTAATGAGACTATCCAGTATCCTTCCTGAGTATAAATTAAATTTTTTAAAAATTTTAGAAAATGAAGTTCAACAAGGCACATAAAGGTTTTCTATTATGCAACCAGCTGGGTTTATTCAGGTAATGATCTAACGTTTAAAATCCAATCAATACATTTCACTATATCAACAGAGAAAAATGGAGACCATATCATAATTTTAATGGGTGCTGAAAATATATTTCATATAATATCTCTTATAGACTTAAAATGAAGGCTTGACAAAAGAGAAATGAAGAGAAAACTCAATCTGGAAGAAAAAATAAAAACTACAGTTAACATCACATTTAATGGTAAAAAAGCTAAATGCTTTTCATCTAAAGTCAAGAATAAGTCAATGACATTAATTTTTACCTTTTAAAAAATGTTTAAATTAGGTTTAAAGCAAGGATCAAGAAAAATAAACAAATCAAAACATCAATAAAATGATTTGGATTCAAAAAGAGAAAAGGATTCTATTTAGAGACAATATTATGATTATCTCTGTAGGAACTTAAACATAATAAATAGTTTTAAAATTACTGAAAATTATCAGTAATTTTTTAAAAAATGAAAATGTGATAAAATATTAAATAGGCTGAGGATAGTTTCAGAGATAGAGCACTTACCAACAATGCTCATGTCCTTGCGTTAAGCACTACAAAACAAAGGACAGTTAATCTTTCCTATACAATAAAAATTGCTGTGAAAAAGAACAATATTATTTTCATAACATAAAATATCTGACACTCAGGAATTAATATTTCAACAACTACAAAATAATGAAAATATTCCTGAGATGAGATGAAAAGAAAAACCTAATAAAGGAAAAGATATACTCTGCTCAGAGATCAGAAAATTCCATTTTAACTAAGATGTTAACTTCAAGGGCCTAGGAGATGGCTCATCAGTGTAGAGTATTTTCTGCTCTTTGGTATAGGAGGTCCTTCTGTATTTGTGTTGCTTTCATTGGTTGAATAAAAAAACTGCCTTGGCTTTTTGATAGGTCAGAACTTATATAGGCGGGGAAGACAGAACTGAATTCTGGGAGGAAGGAAGCAGGGAGAGGGAGAGAACCACCATGGAGATGCCAGGTCAGACATGCTGAATCTTTCCCAGTAAGCCACAACCTCGTGGTATTGCACAGAATGGTAGATATGGGTTAGGTCAGGATGTGGGAGTTGGCCAAGAAGAGGCTAGATATAATGAGCCAGGCAGTAATTTAATTAATACAGTTTCTGTGTGGTTATTTCAGGGGTTAAGCTAGCCGGGCGGCAGGATGTGGCCTGCTCGCCTCTACAACAGCTCTTTTTTTTACACTTCCTCCCCTTCTCCCAGTCCCCTCCTGCTCCCCCACTAACCCTCCTCCCTCCCCCTGCTTCCTTAAGAGGGGGCAGGGTACCCTGCCCTGTGGGAAGCCCAAGGCCCTCCCCCCTCCATCCCAGCCTAGGAAGGTGTGCATCCATATAGACTAGATTCCCAAAAAGCCAATACATGCAGAAGAGATAGGTCCCAGTGCCATTATCATTGGCTTCTCAGTCAGCCCCCATTGACAGCCACATTCAGAGATTCCAGTTTGATCATATGCTCATTCAGTCCTGGTCCAGCTGGATTTGATGAGCTCCCATTAGATCAGGCACACTGTCACGGTTGGTGGACTAACCTCTCCCAGTCCCGATTTCCTTGCTCATCTTCTCCCACCTTCTGCTCTTCAACTGGACCCTGGGAGCTCAGTCCATTGCTCTGATGTGAATGTGGGTCTCTGTCTCTATCTCCATCCCTCGGACGAAATTTCTATAGTGATGATCAAGATATTCATCAATGTGACTATGGGACAAGGCTAGATCAGGCACCTTCTCCTCTGCTGCCCAAGTACCTAGCAATACCACTCTTGGGAATATACCCAAGAGATGCCCAATCATACTACAAAAGCATTTGTGCAACTACGTTCATAGCAGCATTATATGTAATAGCCAGAACCTGGAAACAACCTAGGTGCCCCTCAATGGAAGAATGGATCAAGAAAGTGTGGAATACATACACATTAGAATACTACTCAGCGGTAAAAAACAATGACATCCTTAAATTTGCATGCAAATGGATGGAAATAGAAAACACTATCCTAAGTGAGATATTACAACAGCTCTTAAAGAGGATGTAGGTTTGGTTGCCAGCACACACATGGTGCCTCACAAATCACCTTTAGGACATCTCAACAATGTGGCTTTCTAAACAAGACCTGAACACTCTACCACCAGTTAACATCCCCATGTATGTAGGATAAATCGTGTGAGGCTCCATTCCTAGCTGTTACAAGCAATTAACAATTGCTGAGAAAGGGAAAATTAGTCTTCCACCTGGATGAGCCCCTGAATGATTAACCAATATCCACTGGTCAGCTCCAGAAACATGCACGTAGGTAACAGTGGTTGAACTCAGCACCTGGTTTTTATACATTTACTCATTTACATGCATATATGATAACAAGAGCTAAGGAAATGGAGGCAGTTGATTTGGAGGTGGCAAACATAGGAGGAGTGAGATAGGGCAGAGGGAGAGGGAAATGATGTAATTATATTTTAATTAAAGAAAAAAGGGGGGAATTCAGAAAGATCATGGGTGAATTAACTATCTTGGCTATGACACTGGTTCATGGGTACATTCAGATGATATTTTAAAAAACATTAACAATTGAGTATATAGTGGTTATATCTTTAAGAAACTGTCAGATATTGGAAAATGTTTGTCCTCAATGACTTCTGATCTTGAATGTTTGGCGTAATGGGTTGCATGGATCTGTAAGAGCTCTTACCCAAAAGACATTCCAATTTAACCACTATTTCTCTTGAGGGACAAAATAAAAGCATTTTTAGTATTACAAAAAGAGATCTGTTTTCATTTCTTATGTACAGAGTATCTTAAAACCTTTTACCCATGCTGTGTCCCTAATGAAAACATGACTTGCATTCCAAGATGAGCACATACAAAGGTGAAGCCTGTTACATCACACCCTGAGGTCAATTCTGACTTTTCTGTGGGAGACAAACTTCTGTGTGACTCACCTCCTATGAATTTCACAGAAGACTTAACAATTGCTTTCCTGAGAATTCACTACAGAACAAATATGACAATGTAGTGTGTTTAAATCAAGAAAAAGTAGCAGATGATTTATATTAGTTTTTTGTAGATTTATATGCTCTGAAGAAAGTCTCAAGAGGATTTCATCAAAAACAGCAACTTAGTAATTCTCTTTACTTGCTCATTCCTTTGTTCCCTCAATAAACTGTGAAAAAAAAAACCTGCCTGAGTCATCCACGTTCTTTAATGTAACATCAATAATCTCTCATGGGTTCACCAAATTTAATCTTTGGCTTATTGATATCTTATCTGAACTAAATAAATGTTTCTGTGCATCTTGTCATCAAAAAAACATGTTATGTACCGCTCTAATTGAGTGGATCATAAAGTGACATCTTGAATTAACATGCAATCTAGAGAAAGAAATAAACCACATTCAGAGCCATTGGTTATTAACCATGCTTTGCATGCTAATCTTCCTTCACATGAATATGGGATGCAGTGACTGAAAATGAATCTTTTAGAAGGGCCAAGGGCCGAGCCCACAAGCTCACAAACAAGTGTGAGAGATATTGCAGGTGACATATGGAGAGGAAAAAGATGATACAGAAGTCACTCAATATTCAAAATTTCTGCTTAAATACTTGAACCATATTTTGGCTCATGGTTTTAGAGACTTCAGTCCATGGATACCTGTACCCATCTGCTCGGCAAAATACTGTTGCAGTAGGAGTGTGACAGAATAGATCTAGCCATGTCATGTTGGAAGGAAGCAGAAGGCATGGCAGGAAGTGGCTAAAGACAATGTCCTTTCAAGGACTTCACTAGTGACATACTCCTTCCAGGTGGCTCTAAGCTCCCAACGTTCCCATAACCCCCCAAAATTAGCATCTTCAGCTATAGGAAAAGGTTGCAAAGCATGCATTTGTGGAGGAAAATTTCAAATTCAGATATTATAGAATGCGGAGAAATAAGCAAGATATATATCAAGAGCAGTGTTTTTAATGCTGACTTATGAAAAAGAAATCCTACTAATAGGCAGCTTCATGCTTTGCCATTATTTTTGTGAATCAGAAGGTAAATTTAACAATTTATTCACAATAAGTTCAAATTGGGGTCAGCTGAGATCTTTCAGTGAGTAAAGGCTCTTGTCATTAAGCTTAACACATGGAGCCCACATGACTGAAGGAGAGAACCAACCATATAAATTGTTCTCTGATTTACACACACACACACACACACACACACACAAATATAAATTACTTAAGTTCAGTTTGAATTGCATCCTTAAACAGAGTCTTTTAAATGCCTTTTCCAATTCTACTGGTTCAAATTTAATTTTCAATTAGTCTTAAAAAATTGGGATGATTTTATATGATGTAAAATTGACAATATGTTGGCAACAATGCCCAAAATGTAATAGCAGGGGTGATTCTCGAGTTTTTGTATAGAGTAGCAAGGTACAACTATTGTGTTGACATCCTTTATAGATCAGTAAAAATGCAATGGGCATGAAATTCATTTTAAAAATTTGCTACATAAATGTAAGTATCTGTTATATTTCTTTATTAGCCAAAATATGGGAATTCTTTTCATGACTAGTATGTTTTTGCAAGAATTGACTTAACATTTGAGAAAAATAAAGATGGGGGAGTCCAAAATAAAAAGCATTTTTTTCCTTAGTGTAGACTCCACTTATATAGAAATCTCTTGTGGAACATCTTGCCAGATATTTTATTAATTTGCATCATTTTTTTCTGCAGTATGATTATCCTGTGTACTTGGAAATGGCATCTTGGTTCCTTGTCTTCTTTTCTCATTCTTAACCCAGATCTAAACATGTGTCAAATATATAATCAAGCCAGTTTGTTAATTGCTATGGGAGGTCAAGACAAGGGTCCTATGTATAAATAGTGTTACCACTAATAAAGTATATGAATATACACTTCAAGTATATGGTCAAGTACTCTAATAGCCTCTACACCCAATACTCAATTCGACTGTATTTCAAAGGTCAGTCAGTTACTTCTATGTTGTGCAATATTACTTTAACTATATGAAGATGTGTTATATTTGTTTATGCTTCATTTGTTTAATTACATAAAGATGTGCTGCTGTTTCATCTTGCCTGCCTAAGGCACCTGATTGGTCTAATAAAAAGCTGAATGGCCAATAGCTAGGCAGTAGAGGGATAGGTCAGGCTGATACACAGAAAAAATAAGTAGGAGGAGGAATCTAAGCTTGGGAGAGAGAGAACAAAGGATAAAGGTGAGAATGAGGAAGAAAGAAACAGAGACACGCCGGTCAGCCAGTCAGGCAGCCACCAGACAGACATGGAGGAAGTAGTGAAAGCTGGATACATGGAATGAAATAAAGGTAAAACATCCTGAGGCAAAATGTAGATAGAAAGAAACAGATTAAATTAAGTGATAAGAGCTAGCAAGAAATAAGTATAAGCTAAGGCCAAGCATTCATAACTAATAAGTCTCCATTTCATGATTTGGGGGTTGCCTGTCCAAGAAAGCCTGCTACACTTATGAGGTCATGGGATAGTTTTGAGCCAAAGCTGTGTTCTAGGACTACAGTATATTCTGTGTCCTACAACATTTTAGACTCAAAAAAGTCCTTTGGCTTGGGTAAGACATATATTATGTAAGAGATGAAAATGTAGAGACTAAGAGTGAAATGTGCCCAGCAATTCAGTGTAAGCATAAATGATGCCATGATTTAATCTACCAGTCTGGGCCCTTTACCATATCAGACCTTAATTAACCATCTCATATAACATTCTACATAACATTCTAAATATGAGACAAATACGATTTTCTGCAGTTTTTCCTATGGTTTAAATTCTTGAAAAACTTTTCTCTAACATCTATTTCAATCCGATGTGATACACGCATTGATTATAAATATTTTTGTAGAACGAATGCAATATTTAAAGTTAAATTTCTAAAGGTCAAAAGCAAGCTGCTGGATATTGAATAACATATCTGAAACACTCTTAAGAATACATATACTTAGGCACCATGTTTTAATTTAACTTCCTGTTATTACAGTAACTAGTCTCAAAATGGCTCCCTATTTATGCAGTATGTTAGCTGCAATGTTACTTAAATTGAACAGATGAATGTCTTCTAATAATGTATGTTTACTTCATGAACTTGTCGGCAATTACATTGTAATTATGCCTCTGTAGGTGCTTTTCACTGACATATAGAGCACCAGTGCATTTTAAATGTAATTGCAGTTCTCTGTACCATTTAGCAAGGCTGAAAATTGTTAGAGGTTTGTAAATTACCTACATTTAGACCATAGGCAACTAGGCAAATTAAGTGACACTGTCAGTAATGTTACAACATAAATTGGTACCAAGTATAAATTCAAGGTACACTCTCTTTTCTAAATTAAAATGTGGCTTCCAGAATGCCTTCTGAAAAAGAGTGGAAAAAACCAAATTGGGTTCTTTTCTTTCATCACACACACAAAACAGTGGCCAGTCTGGGACAATTAAAATATTGAAGTTATTTAAAGCATGGAATTTGGAATGGTTTCCTAGTACTCAGAAAACATTCTTAACTATCCATGTGTCTGTGAGGTTCAGGACAAGAGATATCCCACATAGAATCCTTTGCCAACTGTGTAGCAAAGTGAAATCTTAGCATTTATTCTTGAATATTCTTCTCCTTATCTATGGCCTTATTCAAATTACTTAATTATTTAACTTGATAACCTAAAAGCTACAGATAATAATATCATTGTATAAGAGCTATTGTGAATTGAGATGAAATAATAATTGTGGGACTTTAAAAATATTAGTTTCCTTAGTAGCTTCCCCAACTGATGGTAATCCAGTCTGTTAAAAGCAAGAACCAGGAAAAATTACCCCTCCATGTTTGAGAAGAGTAATCTCTTTAATGTTGTGTCAGCCAGATACAGACTGAAGAACTTGTGTAGACTTACATTGTCCTGTGAGACTAAAGAAAGCCAGTGACAACTATATATTGAAAAATGTTCACTTTTGCTTCTTAGGCAGTGTTCCATAGAAAAGATCAGTCTCCGAAGACCAGCAATGCCAGTTAAGGAAATTAATTTTGAAAGTATTACTCTGTCACTTTATGCCTTCAGGCCAGTCACTTATTGATGGCAAGAGTTTAGGTTTAGATAAAACCATTTCACCCATGCAAGCCCTCTCCATTAAATGAGAATCAAGCAGCTAGGCTTGACAGCTCAGAGGAAACCCGGTTGGAAAGGATCATTTTACTTCAGTTTAAGATAAAAGTATTGATATGATCATTTTTTAAATGTATTTTATTTTTATTTATATGCATATGTATGTTTCTTCAGGACTGTTCTTGCAACTGTGTGTGAGTACCTGAGGAGCCAGAAGAAATCATTAGATGCCCTGGAGCTGGAGTTAAAGGCAACTGTGAGCCACCTGATTTGGGTGCTGGGACCCAACTCTGGTCTTCTGCTGAGCCATCTCCCCAGATCCTATAAGGCTATTAAAAATTAATTAAGTAAGATGAAAATAAAGTTATATGCAGATAAAATATTCTTACATTCCTATGAATTTCTCCCCTTTCTGAGATAAATATTTTAGCCTGGGAACTTCTGTATTTGTTTAAACAACAAATGTCACGTAATGATAAACAAGTTATTTTGCTTTGCATTCTGAGACAAGAATTTCTCTCTTAGGGATAACAATAACTAAGTTGCCATTCTTCACAGTCTTAAATTGATAAATGATAAAATATGTGAAGAGTCTTTATCAAGTATCTTTATGGTATAGTTCTTTATAATATCCATATTTTCTTAGATACTTGAAATAGAAGTTTAAATTTCAAATTTTCTCTTTCAGTTTTAGATGTTTTAGTTTCATTTTCCAAGTTGCCCTATTTTTATTCTTCTTACCTAGAGGTGTAGTCATAAAAATATTTTTGTGGTAGGAAAAGCAAAGAAAGAGTTGTCACCATATTCATATAAGCAAAGTGCCTGGAAGGTCTCTTAGGTGACACTATTTTCTCTAAAGCTGACATGAGGGGAAGCTCCTCCACTCATAAAGAATCCAGCCAGGCTTGCTTGCCTACTTAGGAAGTAGAGTGTCTTATGGGAAGAGGCAAGTTTCCATTAAGGTTGTGGTAAAGGGAACGTCTCAGGATGGCATAGAGGAAAAGATTAGAGCAGACTTGGATGTGCACAGAGCTTAGAAGTACTCCAGTAGCATGAGGCTTAAAAAAATGAATGTCAGCAGAAAGTTCACTGGAGCATGACAAGGATTCACATATTAGACCAAGCAGCCTGGAGATTCCTGGCTAGGGCAGGGAGATGGGGTGGGTATGGAGGCTCAGTGAGGACACAGATCTGTGCCCTGGTCTGAAAGGAGTTTTTAGTGCTTGCTCAAAATAGAACACAGGAACATGATGTGCCAGAACCCCAGGGAAACCTCTGGTAGTTTAGAGAGACATTTAGCTTCTTTGAAAGTGAAGTGGAAAGTGTTCTGGAGTTGAATTTTAACAGAAGGTCTGAGTGCTGAGGCAGGAACAAGTATTGTGAGACAGAAGCAGTCTACACGGTTGCCTCATCAAGCAGGGAACTGTGTGCTCAGGCTGCACACACAGAAAGGCTCCAGCACATCTGATCCTATTCCCACTTCGCAACAGCTATTTTGAGCTGGCTCTGTAAGAAAAGCTGCCAGGTTGGAAGTGACGTTGCTCCATTCACACTGTATTGGGCATGAAATGTGGCAATGAAGGACATAAAGTAGGTGAAGAAACTAAAACACATTGCAACAACCGCTCAGATTGTATGAGGCACTCAGGTATCTTTTTCCCTTACTGTATGACAATAATGAGAATCCGCATTTTACAAAAAGGAAAGTCAAATTAAGAAAGGGAAATAAAATAGGCAGAAGAGCATGAAGGAGTACCTGAAAAGATCATTTCAGTATTCTTATCTCAGTGTTGAACAAGTTGAACCATTGTCCTACAACCACCATGAATTATGATGATGCATTTCAGGTCTCAAAGAGAAGCTAGGACACAAGGAGGTCTGTGACTCTGAAAATTGAATTTGTAAATGAGATATTTATTATTTTTTCTTATAGAACTAAACCACTCCTTATTTCCTTATTGTATACCACATAAAATCATATATATATACACATGTATATATTCAACTCCTATTTCCATTCTATTTTCTCTATTAGTCTTTTTAATTGAAAATAGATGTTTTTCATACAAATATTTTAATTACAATTTCTTCTCCCCCTACTCCTCCTAGACCCTCCCCCCTTCCTCTTCCACCGAAATCCACATTCTCTTTATTTCTCATTAGATAACAAAGAAGTGTCTAAAAACGTTAATAAAATAAGTTAGAATAAAAACAAACCAGAATAGGACAAAACAAACAAACAGAAAAAAAGAGTCAAAGAAAAAGCATAAGAAATACATACAGACATTGAGACACATTTACACACACAGAAAATCCATTTAAAAAATTGGAAACAATAGCATATAAGCAATATACGTGTAAGATTACTTTTAAAAAATTCCCTGAAAAAACATTAAGAGACCAAAAAAAAAAAAAAAAACCTCATCTTTCAAAAATACCATTGAGTTCATTTTGTGCCTTAGACCAGGGTAAAATCAAATACTGTTATTCTGGTAAAATAAAAAAGAGTAGCAATAAAATAACTCCTAATGGCATTCTGCTCTATTCTTAGATCAGTGTCATGCTCAGCCATCATAAGAGAAGCTTTCTCTTGGAGTCGATGGTAACAAATACAGAGATCCACACCCGGACAATGTGCAGAGAGTGAGAGACGTTGGAACACTCAGTCATACATGGCATCTGTCCATCAAATCCCTCCCCACAGAGATCAGAGAACTATGAGGAAGAAGCAGAAAGATTGTAAAAGCAGTGGGTTGTCAAACACCAAGGAAAAAGGCCTTCTAACCCTAGTAGAACCAATGCATGTATGTATTCACAGAGACTGTTGCAGCTTGCACAGGGCCTGCACAGGTCTAGGCCATATGGGTTTTCAGTCCTGTGAAGGGGAATAGACACAAGACCCCATCCCTAAGCTGTAAGTTACCTACAATTGGCAGCCCCCTCATAAAGGAAAACTTAGTTTTCTCCAACAGAGTCTCACTAAGAATACACACAACACTTAAGGAGACGATTACAAATAAATAAATAAATAGATAGATAGATAAATAAATAACCTAAGAAAATAGGTATTTTTTATTGTTAACAGTATTATTCCAGATTTCTTATCCACTAATGATGTGGGATTTCCCCTCTGTATGCTGTGAATAACATTGGTTAATAAAGAAGCTGTTTTGGGCCTGTGAAAGGGTAGAGCAAAGCTAGGAGGGGAAAACTAAACTGAATGCTGGGAGAAAGGAGGCCGAGTCAGGGAGAAGCCATGGAGCTGCTGCCAGAGACAGACTTGTTGGAATCTTGCCGCTAGGCCACAAGCCTTGTGGTAAAATATAAAATAATGGAAATGGGTTAAATTAAGATTCAAAAGCTAGCCAATAAGAAATTAGAGCTAATAGGCTAAGCAGTGATTTAATTAATACAGTTTCTGTGTGGTTATTTCGGGTCTGAGTTGCCAGTGGTCAGGAAACAAATAAGCAGCCTCCTACTATACACTAACATTCTTCTTCTTTGAAGTTTTACTTTGACAATTTCACAGATGTATATAAAACATTCCAATTATCCCCCCTCACACACACCTTTTCTTATCTCTCTACCATCTCTAGCAAAGCCGTTTCTTTTCTACATCTTTTTAAGGTTAATGACTTTCTGTCTTGTTTATGACACATTTAGTTTCTGTGTGATTATTGGATTACAACTATCCATTAGAACCTGATGAGGTAACCAGTAGGTACAAGTGAAGGCAATGATTCACCTTCTCCATAAATCTATCATTAGCACACAGTTCATTAATGGGAGATAGGGGTCCCTGAGCCCAATTCTCCACCCATGCCTTACTATTATTGGACCATTTTTGTTTGTTTGTTTATTTGTTTTGTAGAGACATGGTTTCTTTGTGTAGCCTTGACTGTCCTGGAACTTGTAGACTAGGCTAGCCATGAATTCAAGATCTGCCTGCCTCTGCTGTAACAGGCTATCTTTTGGGCCACCAACCATCTCCCAAATCATGACATGGAAACATTATTAGCTATGAATGCTTGAAATTTTCTTATACTTGTCCTACAAGCGCTTATAATTTAACCTGTTTATCTTCACCTATGTTTGCCCTAATGGCTTTTTACTTTTCTTTCTTTCTGTTTATTTTACTTTCACTGCTTCTCATGTATGGCTATGGTTATTATAAATCTGAACAAGGAGGCAGGGTTAACAGTGTCTATAAAGAGCAGTCTTCAGACTGTAAATATGGGGGTGAGGCAGAGAAAGCTATGATGGGCACTTTCTGTACTCACTGTCAACATTTGCACTCTAGGACCAATGAAAGGCTTTGCCGTCGCTCTGTGTTCCACTAGGGGAACACTTAGTCACTCCTTTGAGGCTGAGGTAGTAGGGTCCTTGACATGCCTCTGCCCATGTCAACAACACATATTGACTCAGAACTTCAGTTGCTCCCTACAGCATCCCAAATGCTGAAAGTATTATTTCTATTTTTTCTATTTTATGTATAAGGAAAGTAAGTCAATGCAGAGTTCAATTTGCCTGTGCTCATATACCTGAAACTCTGAAAAGCAAGCATATGAGGCACAAAGGCAACTATTAGCAATTGTGTGATAAACATAAGAACTGTAACTGGAGCAGTATCTCAGTAGGTAAAGATACTGATAGCCCGAGTTCAGTTTCTAGGACCTACAAGGTAGAAGGAGAAAACTGACACCTACAAAACTGTTCTTTGAGCTCTACATGCATGTGGTGGCGACTGTAGATGCATATACAAGTACACACAGCAATAACCTACTGTAAACACAGAAGACAACGCAACTAGCAAGATATTTAAAATCAAAGCTTTATATAAATAAAGCTATATAATCATATTTGTGGGCCTAAATAAAGTTTAAGCAAGAAGAAATATCATTTTCTTTACAAGAGATATTTAATGAAGGTTTAGTCTGTCCTCAAGTCTAGAGTAGGAGCAATGACTCCCTTTTGCCAAGACACATTTTGTGTTGGGACAGTGCTCACAAATATTCCCTTCCTTGTCTTCGTAAGTTTCTAGCAGAGATTATCTAATAGTCGCAATATGGCAATAGCTCTACCATCTGTGTTTTCTGAACCCTTCCTCTGCCACAGTATGATTCAGACCATTTCCTCTGTCTTCTGGATAGCTATGGAGTCTCCTGGCTGGGATCTTCATGCACAGATTTCTGTTCCGTTTCACTGCTGCTCCTGAGATTTTCAAAGTGACTTACTTATCACACATCCAGAGGATGCTTGCTTTCTATCAAAATACACCTTGTCTCTGTGCTCACCAGCTTTGTACCATGTTGCTTTATTATGACTATGATTATTATTATTAGTAGTAGTAGTAATAGTAGTACCCTGACTGTATTTCTTACTTTTTTAATCAACTATACATTATAATTTAAATCAAGCTAACTCCTTTGCCAATTTGATGGGTTTACCTTCTCTCTAACTCTCCTGCTCTTTTCTTTCTTGTGCAAACCCATCTATGATTCAAGGCTTAGTTCAAGTTCTCACCCATGGCAAAGTCATCTCCAGTGCCCAGGGCTGCAGTTTTCTTTCACTGGAGCATGTGTGGGTCATATTTCCTATAATATGAAATTAAATAGGGATTTAACTAGCTATTGTATCATTTTGACTACTGTTTCAAAGTTAAAGATACAGGCCTCTAATTCAGCTATAACCTCTTTTTTTTTGACTGCCACTCACTAGTCACAGCTATCCACGACTCCTATCTATTTTCAAAACACTGGTTGTAATTAAAAACTGCATTTTGTTGCAAGCATTAATGATTCTGCCATGATGATTTAAACATATAACAATCAATAAAGAAGAAGAAAAACAAACACAAAGGAAGGGACAATGGGCACTGGTGCTGTAGTCACTGGTGTCTAAGCTATAAGTTTCTGCAATCCTTCCCAGACTTTTCTTCAATATCTAAGAAGGATTCTAGAGCACCAGTCATCATGTCCAATTTCCAAAGCAGAAATAAGGGAACAAGACCTTAAAAACCTTTCCCTCAATCCCTATCTAACTTATGTTTATTTTTCATTGAACACTTTTTCTCCATAAAAGGCCTCCATTATGAGAAGGAAGTCAAAAGATATCAAAGAATAAATATCAACCCCCACAGGTTATAATACAAGTTTGCCAGACATGTCCATTCTATATATGGCTTTTTTTTTCTTTCCAAGATGAATTTCAAACTGTTGGTGAGTTACTGCATCATTCCATTCTTAGCCTAAACACAGCTTTCCTAACAGTAAGGTCAGATAACTTGTTTGTAATTAGAATTTTGTTTTTATTGTATTCCTTGCTATTATGCCTCAGTTTGCCCTAATGTACTGCTTTTTTCCCCACTTAAAACCTAAACAATAGCCACTCTGTCTTCTGAAGGATGTTCTGTAGATATTAGTAGAACCTATGGTTTCAGATGCCATGGGTACAGATACTAAACAGCTCTTAGGATTTAGCTCTGTCAAGAATCACTTCATTCAGGAAAAGAATATCCACACTTCATAACATCGTGAGAGTTGGAAAGGTCTGGCCTTCTTTCCCTAGTTAGGGAGACTGCTGCAATGTTGGTCCCACTTTAATATACCTGTAAGCAGTAAGCACCATGGGTGAGTACTATGTAAAGACTGTTACCTATCAGAGGAAGAGTCTGAGGCGACTGTGTTACCTTCACTTGGGGACTTTGAAAAGACTATTTTACCTGTCAGGTAAGGAATCTGAAGGGACTGTGTTACCTATCAGGTGAAGGTTTTGAGACAAGTGTTTTATCTCTCAGTGGTAGACTCTGGCAAGAATGTGTTAATTCATCTTGACCTCTTCTACCCACTAGTTTATATTCTTTCTTCAAACATTGATTCAGAAATCTCCTCTGGGTGACCTTCTGTACACTAACACTAATGTCCTTCTCAAGTCTGCACCCAATGGAACCAGACTCACATTTTTTCACATTCCCATCCGTCTTATAAATGGCCAATTTTTTTAATCCCATTTCTACTGTGAAAAACTCTTCTGAGTCTTGGGGAGAAGTGTTTCCTCCACCAAGGCCTTTCTGTAGGTTCAGGTGTTACTCCTCCCTTAACTCTTCATGGTCCCATTGTTCTAGTCTGCTGATATGAAAAACATATGAGGCAATTGCAATGATCTCCTTTATTCACTGTAGTGGTTAATTGGCTCATTATTATTAACATCTGTAGTTTCATCTTTCAAAGTATAGGGGAATGGTTAATAAAGCACATACTACAGACTTAAGTCACAGGAAAGCTGAAGGTATCCCCTTCTCAGAGCAACTACTTACCCTTCCTACAAAATAAGAGACACTTGCTAATTAAAGCAGACATGAAAAGCTCTTGGTTATACAGTTTCAAATCTGAAACATACTACAGGCTTTTGTACATGTGAATGTTGGTCAAAGAACACCTTCGTGTGCTTGGAAACACTCTGTCCTGTTGTCTTCTCTCTGTCAGTCATTGCTCTTTTTCTAATCTCCATCACTAGGCCCTTGCAAAGGCTTTGGATGCTTAATGCTTCACCATGAACGGTTCTATGGTACTTCTCTTTTTGCAGACTAACCCCGACTGACACAATCAGTGTCCCCTGAACTCACTCTAGTGATTATTACAATGCAGGAAGTTGGCCATCCCAGCTTACTTTCTTTTAAGTTGGTTACTACTTTAGCATATGCAAATATTTCTTATCACTTCAATTATGAAAACAAAAAATTTAGTGTACATTATTAAACATTTTTGAGAAAATACTTGTAGGAATGCAACTCATCAGAAAATTAAAGTTGAAATTTTTGAATTATGGAAACTACTTCCTGTGGGTACAGAACAAAAAATAACTTACATTATAACTGCTCATAAAAAATGCTGTGCAGCAATATAGGTTTCCAACAAATTTGATGACCCGTTTCTGTCTCCCCCTTCCTCCATTAAATTGAACTCTCTGAATTATTCATGAGGGCTATTTTAATGGGATAATTTTTTCTTGCAAACGCTGACACTAATACCAAAGAATATCTCTAGGTATTCATCTTGGATAAATAAGGGTCCCCATAACTAGTTTTCTTGATGTTTCACCTTATTCAAATGAACATATATGGAAGTAACTAATGCAGACCATTTTTTAGCACTTAATGTTTTCAATATGTTTGTCACCATATATGCATAGTCAAACATATGTTTACCCAGGAATTAGCCAGGATGTTGAATTAAATGAAAGTAAAGCAGAAAGTTCAGCAATTCTCAGGTGAACTCAAGCAGGGTATTAAGAGGAAATTTAAAGTCCACATCTTCCAGCTGTGATGACAGGTCAGAATGACTTTGGGGATTGCCCATCCCTCCATAGTACTTTGGCCATTCTAAGAACAAATCAGTCACTTGAATGTGTACATTAGAGGTTTTTAACTCAGAGAAGTGTGGTTTGAGGGATTTGGTGAATCCCTTAAAACCAGCTTCCAAGTTGTGTGTGTGTGTGTGTGTGTGTGTGTGTGTGTGTGTGTGTGTGTCTGTGTTTCTTGGAAAGAAC
Organism: Ondatra zibethicus; assembly: GCA_004026605.1. Classification (NCBI taxonomy): domain Eukaryota; kingdom Metazoa; phylum Chordata; class Mammalia; order Rodentia; family Cricetidae; genus Ondatra; species Ondatra zibethicus. Next base: position 62,212 of record PVIU01006061.1, on the reverse strand, counting down.
ATTAATAGTATTCAGCAAGCTACAAGAGGTGTGCTTGATTACCATGACACCTCACTCACCATAGTGAGAATTTCTGTTTCACACAAAAGTAAGATTTCCATAGTCAGATTGTTTTGGTTTCTGAGGTGAGGACTGAGAGTCAGGAGGAAAATTTAATTTCATATACTATTTCAATATTTTATTAGTTTACTTTTACCAGTATCTACAAAATTTGTCACATTTCTGCAATTCCGCTCATGTTTTCAAATATTGACCCACAATATTTTGTTTTCTATATAGACACAGACTGAGGAAGAATAAGAAAGTACAGAAAGTAAGAAAAGAAAAGTAGTGAAAGTACTTAAGAAGGAACTGGAAGCAAGGGAATGGAGGTAGATTTGGTCAAGACACATTATAAGCATGTAGAAAATGTATACATTTCTCAATACAAAGAAATGAAGTCAAGTCCCAAGATAATCTGCTCTTCTTTGATTAGGAATGATGGTGCCCCCCACCACAGCAATCAGTAGATAGGACAGCTGCAAACACAAACGACTGTGTGCAGTTCAAGGAAGTCTAGCTCCCATAACCAAAAACCAGGTTTATTTTAATCACAATGTAAAACACCAAAACACAAACCCTATTTGATATTTAAAGAAACAAAATTCCAAGAAATACAGCTTTCTAATATTGCTGACAGTATTCCAGAAAGGCTTCAGACACAGAGGTGTCTTCCACCACAGGACATGTCCTGCAGGCTTTTCTGCCAGAAAGAAGAGTGTCCCTTCCAATGCAGATTAAGCTGGTGTTTACAGAATTACTCAAGGTGTGCATTTCCATCCTGCTGTGATGAAGTAGCATTGCCTGACAATTGTCAGACAGATCCTTGGATAAGAAAGGGTGGAATGCCTCCTCTCATTGCATTGCACAGAGAAGAAGCTTTGGTAAAGATCTTATGTTGTAGAATATTATTTTAAGATATTTACATTTGTTTATGTTATGGATTATTTGTTTAATGATGCAAAGATGTACTGCATACTTTTATGCTGCATTTGTTGAACTCTGTGAAGCTGTGTTACAATGTCTGCCTAAAACACCCAATTGGTCTAATAAAGAGCTGAACAGCCAATAGTGAGGCAGGAAAGGGATAGGTGGGGCTGCCAGGCAGAGAGAATAAATAGGAGGAGAAAAAGTAGGAGGAAAGGAAGAACAAGAAGGAAAAAAGAAGGAGAGGAGAGCACCACAGACCAGCCACCCAGATACACAACTAGTCACAGAGTAAGAATGAAATAAAGGAATATAGAATAGAGAAATGTAAAAGCCCAGAAGTGAAAGGTAGACAGGATAATTTAAGTTAAGAAAAGCTGGTTAGAAACAAGTCAAGATAAGGCCTAGCATTCATAAGTAAGAATAAGTCTCCGCATATTTATTTGGGAGTTGGGTGGTGGCCCCTCAATGAGCAAAGAGAAAAACTACCATAGTCTTATTGTTTTGCAGTAATACTGGTAGGTACACTATCTTCATTTATTCCATGTATTACAGGACAAGTACTGAGAATGGATCTAAAAAATTTCAGTGGTGATATCTGGACTAAACCTTGATTCCAAATAGGCATTGATGCCAAACTGGAACATGTTTCCAACTAGGCATGGGCTCTAAGAACAAAAGCGATCAGCATTAGAGCTCAATTTTTGGAGACATAAAAAATGAGATTTGTGTGAAAAAATAGAAGACAACTAAAACCAATCGAGTCATTTATTAATTTCAAACATTTTGTTCAGAATGTTCACAGACAAAACTAGTGAGATAGAACATCTTACTCCAGGAGAAAGCTCACCAAGTTCCAGATGTCTGTGAGTGTAAGTCAGAAGTAGCAACGTTGGTGCTGGGCAAAGTCCTCCCATGAGAAGTAACAGTCTCCTCAGGGTTGTTCCCTGAGAGATAGCACAGTCTGTTCTTTACATACTATTCACTGATGATGCCTATAGGACTCCTGAAGCTAGAGTCAGCATGGCTACCAAACTCTCACACCCTCCTATCTTCTCATCATTTTGTTCTTAAAGCATCTTTAATATCAGAAAAAAATACTGGCTACTGTTGTCATCAGATACTGAGAGTTAGCTCTGCATATCTTGAATTATTCTGTAAATAAATATAAAATTCTTTTTCCCTCTTTACTTCCTTATCTTCCTGTTTTGTTTTGTTTGTTTGTTTTTTTCTTTTCAATGTAGGCACTACTTTATGGACCTGAGGATGAATAGTTTATTTGAAAAGAAAATACTTAAAAGATTATAGGGGTCAGGTAAAGGTGGACAATAGGACAAGATGCATGAGTGACTGGGTTATCATTGTGAGCACCTGCACAGCTCTGGAAGACAAAACAGAATGTATGTCACAATGTTCCATTATAGTGATGAGAAAGGTGTGGTATTCGTCAGCCAACTCTTATATGTCCCTGTTGATGACTACTTCCAGGAAATATAACCGACCATGCTCTGTTCTGCTCCATACATAGTTGTTCATGCTGCTGTCAATGAAAAGCCAAGGGAGAGAGCTGCAGGTATTTGAAATGAAAAATGACCAGTAGTACAGGAGAGCCGAGGTTGGAGACAAGCAAGTGCTGAAAGTGTATGCGTTGTTGTCTGTGTGGCTTTGCATCCTGCTTAGCTAAGAGAGGGGACCTGTTCTGTGTACATCAACAGATTTAGCTTAACAATGAAGATGACAATAAATACGCAGCACTCAGAAGATATCTGAAACTTTCTGTAGAGAAAAATTAAATGTGCAGGAGGCAAACAGAATAATGATCTGGCCTGAACAAGACTGGGAGGAATCTGGGAGTCAAGTCCTCTGGTAAGGAAGGTCTTATAGTATTTACATATGAGACAAGATGAGAACAGGACAAAATAAAAACTATCTGCAATGCCAGAGCTAACAAGATTAAAAATGATAGCTAGATTCTGAGTCAAAGTATTAACTAACTGGGATTTTTAATAATTAAAAAGTAAGAAAGAATAAATCTCATATTTAGAATTTTAGTTTTCATTAAATCCATACTGTATTTAGTTTTAATCTATTTAAAAAAGTAAAATTTAAGCTTATGGCATGTTAGATAATAGAGCTTTATTTTTTATTTTTACTGCATCATTTGATATATGTAATAAGTATTTGAAATAAGCTTCAAACTTTGAGTTCATGTTTTTTGTGATTCTTGTATCAACTCGTTGATAATTCAGCTTATTGAGAATCTGGTATTTAGAGAGAATTCATAAACAAAAGTTATTACTGTATACCTTCTCAGTCAGTAATGGGAAATTTATGATCCATTTACTTAAATACAGTTTAGAAATATGTATATAAGTATCGATTTAAAATAAAACAATGCATAATTAACAAGAAACTCTCAAGGCGTGCAGTAAACATTATGTATACAATTCAAACCCACTCACACAGCATTTTCCAAGCTTCAGCTTAAGAAATATCCAGTAAAAGCCCACTGGAGAGAGCCAGAGCTGATTTAACCCAGACTTGAAGGATGGAAGAAACTAGCAGAGAGCAGTTTGAACAAAGAACCACACAGGAAATGGAGCAATGAAATGCAATAGATTCTTTGTTGCCTTTTTAAAAAAGTGGGATTCTGTCTAGTAAGGGATTATGCATATTGCATGTTCTATCATTTTTAAAAATGAATTATTCTATAATTTTTATCTTTTTCCTTTTCAGGACATATTAGAAAATAAAATAATTTGGTGGATCTGGGGATTCTAGAAATAATTTGTTACCCTTGTTCTCCCAAAAGTCAAAGGGTATGGTAAAGGACACAGTCCTAACAAACAATAATCACAGCACAAGAACCAGAAGATTAACATCAAGGCAGATCTAATTATGTTACACATTTATTATATTAATCAGAGAATGAAGCAACAGGTAGGAGTGACTTTTGATCTACTTCCTAATGTTTTTGAACTCCCTTGTGTCTGCCATGTTATGAACTGCACAAGCCAATGCATAAACCACAGAGGTCCTACATTTGGCCTACTATGTGAAAAGAAAGATATGTGGGGAAAGGGATAGGCAAAAAGAACATTTTGAGTGGAAGTTTAATGGTTTTGACCTGTGCGCCATTTTAAAACAAGGCTTCCTGGGCCCTGCCACTGGTACAAATGCCGGCTATGGAGCATTTGTGGGCCTGGATGTTTGTGTGCCCACTTGGGGTTGGAAGTAAATGCCCATAGCTCAGCTCTTCCTGCCTGGGTAGGCAGCAGGATCAGGTCTACAGGAAATTGGTGATTTTGAAATACCAGTTTATGGGCTGTTCCACCAATGCGATCTCTGTCTCTTGCAGGAGACAGAGCATTTAGATGGGATTTGTGAGTAAAGTGCTATGGTGACTGAGATGAACTTAGCACATAGGCTACACCATGAAAGACCTGATTAACAGTGCCCCAATTCAACACAAAGCAGTTTGGAGAGAATAACTGTGCCCATATTCCCAAATAAATGTTCTTTTACATTTAAAGGGGGATATGATATAGATATGATTGTGTAGTTAATTTTAAAAAAATGTAATATATAATTAGGAAATAGAGGTTGTTAATGGATAATCATCTGTAATAGTCAAGTTTGTAGTCATGTTAGTTAGATTTTTTAAAAAAAAATTTGGAAAGATTTATAAATATCACAATACAGAGAAATAAAATATTTTCTGAAAAATAATTGCCCCAAATGAAGCTTTACTCTTTTAGAATGTGAGTACCTGAGAGGGGATTACCCCTGTTTCAGTCATTCTGTATTTCAGTGTTATTACTGCTGGTTTATATTTATGATCTGAACTTAGAAGCTTGGCAGTTTGGTTAAGGCTAGCCTTTGAATTTCTTTTAACTTTCTAATTAGCAGAGGCTCTGGGCTGGCATGTTCATTCCCATGCGAGTTCTCATACTAGTCAATCATGAGTTTAGTGAATGGAAGTTGTCTGTGCAGGATACAAGATCAACTCAAAAAAATCAGTAGCCCTCCTATACATAAAGGATAAAGAAACAGAGAAGAAAATCAGAGAAACATCACCTTTCACAATAGCCACAAATAGCATAAAGTATCTTGGGGTAACACTAACCAAGGAAGTGAAAGATCTATTCGACAAGAATGTTAAGACCTTGAAGAAAGAAATCGAAGAGGATACCAGAAAATGGAAGAATCTCCCATGTTCCTGGATTGGTAGGATCAATATAGTAAAAATGGCAATTCTACCAAAGGCAATCTATAGATTCATTGCAATCCCCATCAAAATCCCAACAAAATTCTTCATAGACCTTGAGAGAACAATAACTAAGTTTATATGGCAAAACAAAAAGCCCAGGATAGCCAAAACAAACCTATACAATAAAGAAACTGCTGGGGGCATTACCATCCCTGACTTCAAACTCTATTACAGAGCTACAATAATGAAAACAGCTTGGTATTGGCATAAAAACAGAGACGTTGACCAATGGAATCGAATCAAAGACCCGGATATTAGTCCACAAACCTATGAACACCTCATATTTGACAAAGAGGCTAAAATTATACAATGGAAGAATGAAAGCATTTTTAACAAATGGTGCTGACATAACTGGATGTCAACCTGTAGGAGAATGAAATTAGACCCTTATCTATCACCATGCACAAAACTCAAGTCCAAATGGATTAAAGACCTCAATATAAATCTGACCACAGTGAACCTGATAGAAGAGAAAGTGGGAAGTAGCCTGCAATACATGGGCGCATGAGACCACTTCCTATGTAAAACCCCAGTGGCACAGACAATAAGAGCAACAATGAACAAATGGGACCTCCTGAAACTGAGAAGCTTCTGTAAAGCAAAAGACACAGTCATTAAGACAAAAAGGCATCCTACTGAATGGGAGAAGATCTTCATTAACCCCACATCAGACAAAGGTCTGATCTCCAAAATATACAAAGAACTCAAGAAACTAGACATAAAATTCTAAATATCCCAATTAAAAAATGGGGTAATGATCTGAACCGAGAATTCTCAACAGAAGAAGTTCAAATGGCCAAAAGATACTTAAGGTCATGTTCAACTTCCTTAGCCATCAGGGAAATGCAAATCAAAACAACTTTGAGATACCAGCTTACACGTGTCAGAATGGCTAAAATCAAAACCACAATGATTGCCTATGCTAGAGAGGATTTGGAGTAAGGGGAACACTCATCCATTGCTGGTGGGAATGCAAACTTGTGCAACCACTTTGGAAATCAGTGTGGCGGTTTCTCAGGAAACTGGGAATCAACCTACCTCGGGATCCAGCAATACCACTCTTGGGCATATACCCAAGAGAAGTCCAATCATACTACAAAAGCATTTGTGCAACTATGTTCATAGCAGCATTGTTTGTAATAGCCAGAACCTGGAAACAACCTAGGTGCCCCTCAATGGAAGAATGGATCAAGAAAGTGTGGAATACATACACATTAGAATACTACTCAGCAGTAAAAAAACAATGACATGTTAGTTGGATTTTCTAGATGTGCATAGATATAGTTCAGATAGGCATTCTTCGTGTCTTTCAAAGACTACAGAATATGGCATTTAAAATGTTTTAAAAACTTAGGGCTTTTCATGACAATGAGACACATATACTACTGGCAGCACCAGCTACTTCAAGAGGAAGATGGGCATCGAAGAGGTTTCTTACGTAGTTTGTTAGCCATTTGGCTAAGAAACTGCTCTTGCCTGGACTGATGCATATACTAGACATGAAGAACCCACAGAGAGAGGACTGATAAACTTGCCTAAATGTGAGATGGTCCTTCGGGGTTCCTGTTTCATGAAAGGGTCTATGAGACATTCTGCAGGACACAGAAGAAAGTGATTGAACTGTTTTTAAAATTTCCTGCTTCATGGAAGTCTGCTGGATACTATGGGCCTGTAGGTTGAAGATGGATGCCCCAATGGTACAGAAGAACTTTGGGTGACTGTACAGGCAGCGAGATTACTCTGTCATTTCTAGTTTTGGAAGTTGCTTATTTCTTGTTTACTTAGGTAATATTATATCCTTCTGGAGACTTTAATGGGGTTGAGGAATAGATAGATAGTTATAGTTAAAGTTTTCCTTTGTTATGATAAAAGATAAAATAGATATAAATATTATAACTGTAATTCTTGCTTGATAACTATTTTGTTATATGTAATTTTACTATGTTAAAGTTAAAGCCTTCCTTTTTGTTTAAACAGAAAAAGGGTAAATTATGTAGGAGGTTCTTCTGTCTATGTGTTGCTTTTATTGGTTGAATAAAGAAACTGCTTTGACCTTTTGATAGGGCAGCAATTAGGTAGGCAGAGTAGACAGAACTGAATGCTGGGAAGAAGGGCAGAGGGAGAGTCACCATGGAGCTGCCAGGTCAGACATGCTGAATCTTTCCCAGTAAGCCACAACCTCATGGTGACAAACAGATTATTAGAAATGGGTTGAATTAAGATGTGAGATTTAACCAATAAGAGGCTACAACTAATGGGCAAAGCAGTAATTTAATACAATTTCTGTGTGGTTATTTTGGGTTATTTGGGTGTAAGCTAGCAGGGTGGCAGGACACAGCCCCTTCTTCCTGTTACAGATTGGTGTGGGGCTGCTGGGATGACAAGCAGCCCACTTCTCCTACAACAGTTAGCTAAATTGACATGGTACCAAACTACCATCTAAATGTTTATGTTTTTAACAATAGATAAATGCTTTTTAGACTTTATCAGAGAAGTTTCTTTCTCTTTGCAACAAACTATAGTGAATATGGAAACTCATGACTGCTTAAGGTCTTGATAATAAGTGAGAGTTGGGTTCAGGACAATTAAACTCTACCATTAACACTTGAGGACCAGAGTGGAAGACAAGATGAAAAAAATGTAAGAGTAAAAATGTAGGGAGAAGGGTTATAAAATATTCTTTCTTGGGATAATGCCTGCAATATGAACACAAGACTGAAACTACACAAGACTGAACCTGTCAACATCTAATGACAAAGCAGGGGTTTCTAACAGGACTTTATCCATTTCTGCTAACCTATTGGCTAGGGTAGATTCTGAGAGGACAGTTCTTGTCTTTAGCAGTATACACACTAGTGAGTCTACCAGGATCCAATGAATAGTGATGTGGGATTTCCCTCTGTATGCTGTGATGACCATTGAGAAATAAAGGAACTGCTTTGGGCCTATAGCAGAGGTAGGTGGGGAAAACTAAGCTGAATACTGGGAGAAAGTAGGCGGGGTCAACAGGAAGCCGTGGAACCTCCACTGGAGACAGACATGCTGAAACTTTGCTGGTAGGCCAAGACCTCATGGTGATACACAGATTGATGGAGATGGATTAAATTAATATGTAAGAGGTAGCCGATAAGAAGCTAGAGTTAATGGGCCAAGCAGTAGTTTAAATAATACAGTTTCTGTGTGATTATTTCAGGGATGAACAGCCAGAAACAAACAAGCTGCCTCCTTACTACAGAATAGCTCGAAACCCATGGTCACAGCCCTAGTCAAACTCGGTGCCTCACAAAACCAAACAATAAGACATGAATGTAGGAAAAGGACTGGCAGAGAAGATTTGGATTTGTTAAGGATATGTAGGATGTAAGAAAGTGTCAGTAGAAAGTAATCAGAATGCATTATATATATGCATCAAATAACAAATTCATTAAAAGTTATAACAAATTATTTTAACTGATAAATCACAATTATATAAATGTTTTATTAAATATCATATTTTGCTATGTTTATAATAGAGAACAGTTTAACTTAGCTGATTTTACATATATAAAAAGTTAACCTCCATGTATAAGTATGTGCATGTTCTTATTATGATAAGAATCCTGTAATTTCTGAGTGACTTCATATATGAGGAAAATGTGTTGCAAATGTATATATGTTGGCCTCTGTCTACTTTTCTCCTGTGGTTTTGTGGTTTTTTTCCTTCTTTAGAACAATATTCCAGACATGAGAGTCTCAGTTAAGCTTTATTTTTCATGCGTGCCATTTTTTGTGCTAGAATGTTCTTTTATCTCTTCCATAAATAATTCTAACCTTCTGACCATATGTTACTGTCTTCATAGATGTTTTAAGAATAGTTCATAAAGCATAAGTCTAATATCTACCCACTGTTCATTATCCTGTATTGGTTAATATTGTTTGTGAGGAAGTATTATCATACACTTATTTCTAAGCTTGGGACATCAATCCTTCTTGTTTGATTGACCAAGATATGTCTTCAGATATACAATAAAGTTTTACAAAACTAATGAGTGAATTATTTAATGTTTCTACTAAACTCTTTCTAATATATATAGAAATTATTCTGTCAGGATGGTTTCAGTGTGCTTTTGAATCTCTGACATGAACAACTATCTCAGTGAGGACAGCCAAATCTGATCAAATGGTATGTCCCAGTATGCGGCACTGCTGTGAAGTAAAAGTAATGGTTAGTGCAACTGGGCGGGAAACATGCTTCCAGTTTGGAACAACATATCATTATTTATACAGAAGATTATTTAGGGCAGACTTCAGTCAATTCAGACTTCGCTAGAAGATAAAGGAGGTTTTGGCAATAACACAGTGATCTGCAAGAATGACTCAGAATTCCCAACTGAGATCAGTGGACCCCCATCCACTAACATAATACCATAAATGTCAGCTGGTTGAGAGTGGAAGCCTGAATTACATGTACAGATATTCAAATTTAAGAATTTATAGTACTCTCTGGAAAGTAGTATAAATTTTAGATTTTCAATTAGTTTGCCCTAAGAGTTAAATGAAAAACCTATCTTTTCAATTAATTTAAACTATTTTTATTCATCTACTTCTAGCTGTTCCTCGGAGAATTTGACTTTTAAAAGTTCCTGGCAATATCTTACCAGCAACTACTTCAATATGTCAACAAGCAGTTTCATTTAAAATGAGCTATACTTTTCCCAATAAACCACATGCCTCTTCTATGTTCAAAACTTAATCAAAAGCATGAGAATCAACCAAAATAAAAGTCATTGATTTAGTGTTTCCAGTTGGGGATAATAAAGATTTTTTAAAATGTATTCTTAAGACTATGCATTTACTGTTTTTGTCTGTTGCAATGACTCCCTTCTCATCTCTAATGTTATTAATTAGCTTTTCCTAGGTTTTTGTTAGTTTAGCTAAAGGTTAGTCAATTGTGTTAACATTTTCAAAGTACCTACAATTTTTAATTGACATTTTGCATTTTTTTCAGCCCTGATTTTAATTATCTCTTCCCATTTTGAAGGGAGGAGTGCTGATTGTTCCTGTGTATCTAGTTCCTTCAGGTACATTATTAAGCTATTAATTAAAGAGCTCTCAAATTTTTGACATAGAAACACAGTGTTAACATAAATTTCCTATTTTCCAGTTATGGCTGATTTTAATGTATCCTGTTGATTTTGGTTGTTATATTTTTATTGAGTCTAAGACTTTTAAAATTTTCTTCTTGATTTCTTCCTTCTTAAATTTTGTTTTTTTTTTAAGAGGTTGTCTAACTATTATGGATTTGTGTACTGTGTATCTTATCTTTTGTTTGTTGTTAATATACAATGTTAGTCCACAGAGGTCAGAGAGGATATGGGTAACAACTGCAATTCTCCTTTATTTGTTGAGATTCGCTTTATATTCTAACTTGTGTTTTATTTTGGGGTGCTAAAAATAATTATATTATTTTTAATTCTCAAACTCTGGAACAAATGACTGAGATGCCTATTTAACATATAACCTGGGCACCATGGTCTCCTTCATCCCTCAGCCCCTACCAGTAACAGGGTTCTCCAACTTGCATACCCTGTCCCCAAACCCTAAATCCCCTCACCCTAAGTCCCCCACCCCAGGGGAATGAGCTTCTCTTCCCTACACAATACAACCATTTTTGTTACCTGTCCCTCTTGTACCTTTGCCTTTTTGGCTAAAGCACCTGGCTCCCACTTCCCCCTCTTCCTTCCGCCCTCTTTCCTACATGGCCCAGCTCCATCAGTCAGGGTCATGTTCACTCTAGAATCTTCCAGATGTCCTATACCTATGTTCTCCCTTTTATCTACAATAAACTTTCCCTTTCACCATACCCAGGAGCAGTCATGTCCTGCCCTTTCCTTTTTATTTCTTTTTTACAATCCTCTAATGTTTGGGTGGGATAGGTGCAAGCTAGATGTATTTGATTTATAATGTTATTTAGTTTTAGAATTTCTTTATTTAGGAAATTTTTCCAGATGACCTGTCTCTTCTTAAAAATGGGTTATTGAAATTATCCATTATCACTATGCTTGTGTCAATCTGTTATTTTAAGTTGAACAGTATTTCTTTTATGAAACTGAATGTTCCTATATTTGGTGCATATATGTTTATGACATTCTTTTTTTCTATTTTTGCTTTGATGAGGACAAAAAAAATGTTTATTCTTTATCTCCTCTGATTAGTTTAATTTTGAAGTTGATTGTGTCAGAAACTGAATTGCTACATCTATTTGTTTTTTGGTTCCATTTTTTGGGATAACTCTTTCCATCTTTTTACCTTAACATGGTATATATCCTTGGCCATTAGGTATGTTTCCTGTAGACAGCAAAAAGATTATGTTTTTTATGAGAAAGAACATTGATATTAGGAGAAATTATTGAACAGTGTATTAAATTCCTATCTATTTGTTCTTTTGTGGTGCTCTTTTGATTTGGTGTTCTGGGTATTTTGTTGTCATTGTTGTTGTTGCTGCTGCTTGTGTTTTCTTGGGCATGTTTAATCTTCATTTCACACCTAAGTGTTCCAGGACCTTGGTAGAGCAGGCTTAGGAGTCATAACTTTGAAATTGTTTCACCATGGAAAATTTCCCTTTTTCCTTTGATTATGAAAAAGGTCTTGGGCATAATTGTCTGGGTTGACATATGTGGTAGTTCATAATTTTTAGAACATCAGCCCATTCCCTTCCAGTTTTTATGGTCTCCATTGGAAAATGGGCTATGGCCCGGTAGACCTCAGTTTTTATTTGAGGTGATCTCTTGCCCCTTTACTACCCTTTCTTTGGTCTCTGCAATTTGTGCTTTAACTGTTATGTGCCATGGGGAGTTTCTTTTATTGTCCTGATGATTTGGTGTTCTGTATTTAAATTTGTTAGATACCTCTTTCTTGATATTAGGGAAATTTTCTTCTATGATTTTGTTGAAAATATACTCTGTGCATCTGTCTTTGGTCTCTTCTCCTTGCTTTATATCTATTATTAATAAATATGGCATTTTTGAATAGTTTTACAAAGTTCCTTTGATAGTCTGTTATTGGTTTTGTTTCTTTATTTTGATTTTTTTGCTGTTGGTGGTGTATTTGTTTTGATTTGACATTTTCTGTGACTGAGTGATTTAATTCCTCTACCTTATCTTAATGACCTGACATTTTCTTTCCATTTCTAAATTTCATTTATCACTGCTGTTTTTGATAAAATAATATTTTTGATCTGGGATTTTCCATTCTTTCTTTAAAGTAGTTATGAAGATGTGGGAAAATGTTGGAAACACAAAGGTCCTTGTGCCTACATATCTCCAGGGAAGCCAGGAATGTTAAGTATGCAGGATTATCCTTTCATTGGAAAAAATGTAAAACCTGTTTTTCTGCCCAGAAGCCTGGGAATTGGACATGATTAATAGCCTGGAGATTAGTGTTACCTCTTGGGCCAGGCCATATAAACTCCTAAAACTAGAACAAGAAGTAGCTAGCTAGTAGTCTAAATGACCCATACATTATCTTTATAGGCAGAGACTCCCCTATGCTCCTACAACCAGGACCAGCAGAGTCTAACACCCAAAGTAGCCCAAATGACCAATACACTATCTGTATGACCAAGGCCAAGCCAAATCTTTCTTAGGCTCTTAAGCTAGTACAGGTAGCCTATCTCCAGAACCTATCTTTTTGGAAGAAAATGGCACATACCCTGAGTTGAGTTTCAATGTAATTATGCCTCCCCATACACCAAGGTTTGTGTTACACCAGGAAAACTTTTTTCCAAATTGCATTGTGTTTAAATATGCTGGAAATAAACTGCTTGTCGTCAGTGTTAGCATCCCGGTACACCTGGCCCTACCCCTTGGGGCCTTGTAGAGTGTGTCAGCCCTGCATCCATGGCAGACAGTACCCTGTCCCTTTAAAAAGCAAAACTCTGCCTACTTATTTCTCTTCTTCTTTCTCTCTTTGCATCTCTCCGTCTCTCTCTCTCCCTCTCTCTTTCTCTCTTTCGCTCTCCCTTCCCTTTCCCTACTTCCTTTATCTCAATTAAACTCTCCCTTTTTATTTACTCAATCCGTGTTTAATATATGAGTATATGCAACTTAATCTCAACTGCACATATGTGTGCATGCAGCTATTGTTAAGAAAAAAATATTTTAAGTAGCCACAATGAGCTCTTTTAAACAGCCCTAAGGAGCTCTGTTCATTGTATCTCCTAGACTTAAAAAAAAAAAAAAACAAGTCTCAAATATTGAAAATAGGTATGTACTTTAGATGATGATAAAAATTTATGGTTGGATCTGTTATGACATACTGTATATGTGATTCAACCCTCCTTTAAAATATACTCTATATAGTGATAAAAATTAAAGGTTATAAAGATCTATTTCAGATTACAAGACCTGCATTATTGTCAGTTTTTAAGTGTTAAATTTCTAATACAAAAGGGAAATGTTCTTTACTTCTTTGTCCTTCACAAGCATAAATCTGAGCTGCCAAGTTAAAATCAGTTACAGTCAAGCTGGAGAACTCTGGGTAAACCATCCCTCCATGATGTCTCAGCTTGGATCCAGTTCTCCAGGCAGATCCTGTCTGAGTGTCATTGCAGTTATAACTCAGATACACCCAACTGACAGACAGTCCTCAAATTCTGGGAGATCTGGAGAATATGGTATTTAAAATTTTTAATTAAAAAAGTCTTTTGTAATAGAGAGACAGATCAGCTCCTGGCAGGCACCCCTATTCCCTCCAACGACGGCAGATAGGCACAGAAAACCCCCACCTGCTGCATAATGTGGCAACATTAGTCACTGAGCAAACCTGCCTTTCATGTCAGCTACTGTTAAGACCCTCTTCAGACTGTGGATGAAAGGACACTGGGAATGGACAGCCTCAAGTTGCCTAGACAAAGGATAGGTTGGTCTTCCTATAAGCTCCTAATCCACAGGATTTTCTAAAGCCTAACTGGCCTAAACTAAGAGCAGAAGACTGGCATTGCCCTCAGTGACCACAGAGGACCCTGGGAAGTGTCTGTCCAGGTGGCCAGTGAGTAAGTCTCTGTTATTTTTAATCATTAACTCAGGTAATATGTATTCTGAAGAGCTCTGGTGTTGTTTAATGGCTAGTAGCTTTGCCAGCTGAACAGCAAGAACCAAAGCTTCAACTGCTTTCTCAGATCTCAGTGTAAAAATTCAGGTCACAGGACTCACTCTTTTAGAGCCAATACTAAGTCTAGACACAGTTCACCTTGCCACCAGACTCAAAAAAAAGATAAACTCACAAAACAAATTTCAATACAACTTCTTACCATTCCCTTGTTTAAAGAAACTTACTTTACCAAAGATGTTTTAAGATGCGATGCTTAAGATGTAAAGATCTAAGAATATTCTAGTGTCTAAGGTGTTTGAAGGTGTGCAGATGCAAGTTATTAAGGTGTGTAAATGCAAGCTATAGAGGTCTGATGAAAAAAGGCTTAAGTGCTGAAAATCTTAACATTAAATTTTATTAACAATAAAATTCTGATATGGCATTAATCTAGCTCTGGTTACTACTCCCACAGCCCCAAGCTCAAGATATCAAATTCCCTTGGTTGTTTCATTGTGCTAAAAACATCTTTCACAGTTTTCTGGATAGAAAGAGTGTTAATGCTTTCAACTAGAATCATGTCTGGCCATATATGGCTATTTCTGAAATGTAAATTTCAATACTGATTATAAATAGTAAAAATGCTAATGTGTCTAAAACATATCTTTTTGCAAATTCAAGTTGACATGGATTCGCCTCAGACAGGTCAGATGCACCCTCAATTACCAGACCTGAATGAGCCTAAGTCTCCCCGGGGACCTTTCCCTGGTCTTGTCACCCTCCTTCCTCAATTACCAGAACCCAAGGGAAAAAATTCGCTAAATTAACCTTGTCCTCTGCTCTGCCAACATCTTGCCAGGTCCAAGAGGCACTGGACAGTTCTACAGAGCCTGGACAGCAGTGAAACCATCAGCTATCCCAGAATGTGACCAGCACCCCAGCTTTCTCAGGTCCCCCAAAGATGGTCAATGCCCACAGATCAGCAGGAAGCAGCCTTGAGAACCCGGATCCCTCATCCATGTCCCACATGGTATCCCCTTTAAATTCCCTACCCTTTTATAATAAAAGGCGGGGGGGGGGCAATGTTAGGATTCAGGCATTATGCTGGCCCGTCACCTGGCAGGATGCACTCAGGCAGTACCCTGAGGTTCAACGTTGAACATCCCAGGGTTCAACGGCTGCAATGTCACTACGTAGTCTGTACACAGGTACAAAAGGTACCTTTGAGAGGCATGCTCTGCCCATTTCTGCTCTCTCTTCCCAGCTGTTCTTCTGAAGAGGAAAGCAGGTCTTCTCCTCTCTCTCTTTCTGTCTTCCTCTCTCCTTTCCCTTCCCTCATTCCCTTTATCTCAAAAAACCTCCTCACTTATGGTCTGTCTGCATAGCATCTGTCCCTTACCCACCGTGGCCTCTCACCCACTGTGGTGGGGATCGACCTGCTGCCAAGGCCCCTCTCACACAGAATCATTTACAATCAGATTCCCTGAAGTTTGATCCAGGTTGACAAAGTCAAGCTGAACCAAGTTTTCATTCTGATCTCTTCATTGTTCATTTCCCTGACTGCTGTGACACCTGCAGGGACCCCCTTGGGAAAAATTTATATCCTTAGGTCCTTTTGAAAATTCATTTTATAGATAGGATTTTGTAGCAATGTAAGCAGACTTCTAATATTTCAGTGTAAGAGAAAAGACAACCAAAGTCTTGCCACCAAAGACTGTGGCATGCTATAGCATATAGAAACTATAATTTTCTATTGTTCCTTCTATCTAAAAACTTAGTCATACTTCTAATAAATAGGTGTTTAAAAACAAAAATGAGTTTTTAAATAGTTTACGTGACCAGGAATCCCAAATTCTTGACTGCTAGCTTACATAGTGTCTGTCAGCTCAAGGCAGTACTTACAAAGAGTTGAAATCTTTTATCTCATGGTTTCTATACATTGGATTGCTTTCTGAAATAATCAGGCTAATTTCTTGATCTTTCTGCATAGTGTGCCTTGGGGCAAGCATATGATCTGATAGGCTATCCCTTTAATGACCACATTCTATTATACACAGAGGTGAATTTCAAAGATTTGATTTCATAATCAGTCACATCACTAACTTAGCCTTCCTTGTCCTTGTCCATCCAATATTCCAAGCATGGCTGACTCATTAGGAAGGCAAGAGGCAGATTCACCTACAGAAAACTCTGGCTTGCTCCTGTTGCCTATATGCATGTGAAACAGTCTGTGGTCCTTCCGAAAGCTGTATCAGAACATCCTGGTGCTGAATTGATTTCAATGGCCTTTGACTTGACAAGTATTCTGGGAGTAGAAAGGAATGCCTCAGGGACATCTTAAATATACTTAATAAACTCAATGCAAGTTTTTTGCCATGTCTCCTGTCACTTTGTACTACTCTCAGAAAAGGCAAGAACATTTAAAAAAATCTCCATGAGCATTTCTTTGGTGGGTTTGTAAACTTAGGGGGACATCTAATTCTGAGTCGAAGTACACAATGTCAGAAATTAAATATTTATCATACAAGACATACTCACACACTGGAGCATATGACCTCTGAAAGTTGAATAAATACCAGGAAAATTTTATATCATAAATCCCCAGAAGGCTACAAAGTAGAGAAATGCAATGTGAATGTTTAAATATTGTTGGAAATATAGCAATTTATTAAATGCACAATTTCAACATGATGTTTTCTTATCAAAATTTCAGGACACATGCTCATTGCCTATTGTGCTAATATCAAAAGTCTAAATGTGAGGAACCTCTGACCACAGAGCTTCCCCAACACACATACACGCACACACACACACACACACACACACACACACACACACACACACACACACATAATAGTACATGCCACTGTGAAAGGAAGAAACATTCCCATAAAATTCCTGTTTAGAGTACTGAAAAAATTAAAGAAGCAATAGGTGTATCAATGCCCGTCTTCACAATTTTCATATCACTTACCTAGATCAGTAAACCTGTTTTGCACATGCGCAGCAAAATATCCCTGAATATTACTATATCACTAATAGAGCATGCTACTTTATAAAACACACATGCAGAATAAGAATTCATGTATAAATTGACATAACATGATAATATGGAAGTTTCTATTTCTCTCATACCTTAGTACACCATATTCTGTAACCTATACTCTTCATAAGAAGAACATCCCCTGAAGATATGGAGAGTGATATCCTTAGATCTCATAGTGGATATTAATGAAACTGGGATATGAGACATTACAATATACTTAGCAACCCAATGTTCTACTTACAGGCTTACCTATGTTCATAGTTTAATGCTATGGATTTGGAGCTATATTTGAGTAATATAAAGTACTTTTTATAAACATAAAAATATGTTCAAGTATAAAAATACAATAATGTAAAGAATTATCTTCCCAATTCTTTTACAGCAAAGAAAATACTAATATACAAATCCATGCTACAAAATAAACAAAGAAGTTTCCATAATGAATTAATTGTGGTGATGAATCTTTCAATTTCATGAGATTGAATTACCAATTGTATAATCTAAGAATGATTCCAAGCACATATAATAGCAGAAAAAAGTTATAAGCATATAAAGAAATAATAGTTTACTTTTTATTCCCTGCTATGATCTCAATGAGTCTCTTTAAAGGTAACATTGAAACCTAATTCTCATTGTATATTCTCCTTGCTGTGACAAGATATTTAACAAAAATCAACCTTTATTTTGTTGTCAAGTAAAAATGTAAACAGAAAATACAGTTTTTGAAGCAGAAAGAGAGCCCTCATCAAATTCATAAGTTCCTTTATTAGACTTTCCAGACTACACAGTGGTGCAGAATATGCTACTCAGTTTAAATACTTGTTATGGTATCTTAAGAGATTAATGCACCAATAGTAGGAATTCTGTAGATTAAAATTGTAAGTGTTGGTTTTGAGCATCAAAAATATCAAAGCTACTGTATCAGAAAGTCAGAGTCTTTCCATGCACAGTGTTTTCCAAAGTCATTTCTGCCCATATTGGAAACACTTGAAAATTTTTAAATGAGAGATCTTCATTATTATTGCATTATTTGAGAAGAAGAAAAAGCAGAGGGAAGGAGGAAAGAAGGTAAGGGGGGAGGGGGAGAGAAGGTAAGGAGGAGGAAGTAAAGGGAAGAAGAATGAGGTGAAGAGAGGGGAACTGAGTCTGGAGTTGTCTTATTGTTTCTGCCACTTCCCACATGAATCCCTCTTGCTGTTTTCCTCACAACACTTTTCCTACAGAGCCTTGTATTTACCATGCTTCTTCCTACCCCTAAATCCTTGTATATGCTGTTTCTATCGTCTGATTTTTCTGGTTAACTCTTCTCCATCAATCAACTTTTAGCTAAAAGTGAAATTCCCAGATAGAAACCATTCATCACATTAGATCTTGTATAAACGCCTCCATTAAGGGCATTTCTATCTTCCTCACACAGTACTGGTCATGTTCTCTGCATGTTTGGAGCATGCGTCGACCACTCAACCATATTTATTTTAAGGGCAGAGATGTGTAATTGTAGACTGAGTGGCTAGCACATTGGTTAACATAGAATGTGTGTATGGAGGGGTGAATGTTGGTTGTGTTCCTGCTTTGTATCATGCTTTGTTTATTGGTGAATCTATGTGGATCTACTTAAGCATCTTCCCAACATACATCTCTTGAAATAGAAGCAATTTGCAAATTATGAGGATGTCAGAGATTGTACTTTCATCTTTATATGTTGCTATTCTTTTTAATTATTTATTTTTATGCAATATTTTCTAGTTCCATTCCTGGTTTTTTTTTCTTCTTCTTCTTATTTATCACTGTGCATGGTTCATTCTATTTTAAGCAGTTTGGCTTACTTAAAACCAGTCAGAGAGGGACGGAGGAGGTGATTGAGCGGAGGAGTCAGGCTCATCAGCACATATGCTCTCAAAATATTTTCAGGCCTGACTTAGGGATGAGCAGGGATACTTTTTAAAGAGTCCTCGGAAATATGTCATCTTGTAGGAAAATGAAAAGAAAAGAAAATTTAAGGACCAGTCTAGTGAGTGCTGTTTGTGAGAAAATGCTGAGAACTTTGTTACAAGAGAAGACTTTCTAATTTTTTTTGAAAGATGTAAATTTGATCAAGACTTTTTATTTCGTTCATTTGACCTTAATAATTGTAATCATATTGTCTCTATATCTTGGCCTCTGGCAGAGAGGACTATTTTTCAAATGGGTAATATCTAATATGTCTTTAAACATGCATTTAAATGATAATTTTGTATTTTAAATATTTTAAAATATGTATGGGTTTTGATAATCTTAAAATGCACAGACAAGGTGTTTATGGTGTAATTACTTTCATTCCTACTTCTTAAGCAACTTTATACTCCAGTTAAGAACTTACCCTTTGATCTAAGAACATAAGAGTAAACTACGTACCGTAATATTCTGTGTTAGTAGTGTTCTGTTCTTCTGTGTTAATGTGAGTGTTCAGATAGATTGTAATAAAAAAAATGTCAAGAAGTAGCAGAACTACCAAGTTGAATTGAAACTGAGCATCACCAGCAGACATCAGATGAAGCCTGATCTTACGTGAAAGTTTTAGCTACAAAGAGTAAGAGAAGAGCAAAGATGGGCTCCCCCCTGTTTCTGGACAGATGTGCTAGACTTCCTCAGCTCAGAAAATCATTGACAGAAGCCACAGATCTGAACAGGTATCACAGATTTGAGAGGATATGTTTGGAGTTTGAAACAAATGTAAAGCAGACTGAAAAGTATCTGACCATAGTTCCTGTCTCCCCTCACCCCCACCCCATTCTGGGTTCTGGTACTGACAGTCAACATCTGGGGAGATTATCAGATGTAAATGATTTATTTAACTACAACTTTGATAACTTTCACAGCTCACTTATTAACAGCTCAATCAGAATGAATAGTTTATAGTGTTTCACATTGAAATACTTTGAAACAAAGTATTTGAATATGAGGCCTCAGATGGAACATTGTATTGAGCATTTAAAATTTAGCATGTGTGTATTTGTTTATTCAAAAGCATGTTCTATTTAATTCATTAAAAACAAAAGTAGATAAAATCACTACACACAACAGAAAATTCTTATTGAAACTGTTTTTTTGAAACAACAAACAAACAAACAAACGAATAAAAAACTAAACAGAGAATAAACTCAGTTTAGGCCAGGTGTGGTGACTCACACTTGAAGTACTAACTCTCCAGAGGCTGAGTCAGGGAGATGTTATGAGTTTGAGGTCAACCTGGACTACAGAGGATTTCAAAGGCAGCCTGAAATACAGCTTTGGACCTGCCTGGGAACTATGACATGGCGTAGATACAATACTCCTGGAGTTGTCTTCAAAGTACTCCAGTTCCTACTGCAGAGATGCTTGCAGAAGAAAATAGAATCAGCTTGGAAGCCTGTCTCAATTAGGGTTTCTATAGCTGTGAAGAGACACCATGACCACAGTAACTCTTACACAAGCAAACATTTAATTGGGTGGCATATAGTTCTGAGGTTCAGCCCATTATCATCATGGTGGGACATGGCAATTTGCAGGCATACATGGTGCTAGAGAAGGACTTGTGAATTCTACATCTTTGATTCACAGGCAATAGGAAGTTAACTGACACAATGGGGTGACTTGACATATGAGACCTCAACGCCCATCACCACAGTGACACAGTTCCTTCAACAAGGTCACACCTATCCCAGCAAGGCCATATCTCCCAATAGTGCCACTTTCTATGGAGGCCATTTTCTTTCTAACCATCATAAAGCCTATCAACTGATGAATGAATAATGAAAATGTGGTATGTATATACACAATGAAATTTTATTTTTCAGTAAATAAAAAAGAAATTTGAATGGGATACGTAGAATTGGAAAGTGTTATACTAAGTGAGATATCTTAGTACACCAGGCTCAGAGTATCTTTATACACCATAAAGCAGTAAAGGAGTCATGAGGGGTGGAGGGATGCTCCCAGCACTAGGCCTCCACAAGACTGTCACAATCAACTGTCAGTCATGCATATGAAAGATACTTAAGGTGTCCTACCTCTCCCTGATGAATTATTGGTACCATTAGATACTGGGAGACAGATTCTCCTGTTTAAGTTGTGAATCCACCAATAAACTGTTCCAAACTCGTGGTCACACAGGTGGCCTTAATTAAATTCAGCTGGTCACAAAGCAAAAATTATAAATCTAAGAAAGGAACTGGCAGGAAAAAATAGATATTGATAAGGATGAGAAGGAGGTCAGAGACGGAAGGGTGAGAAAATAGGCAGAAAGCATTATATGCATATGTGAAATTGTCAAAGAACAAAGAATAAAAATGAATAAATAAAAATAATGCAAAAATTGGGTCCAAAACCAATTCAAATTTGATCAAATACCTCAGTGTAAATCTGAGTTTGAAACAGCTAAAAGAAAACATAAAGAAAAATCACTTGAAGATAAGACATTGGCAACGCCTTTTTAAAAAGACTTCCATTAGCATAAGAAATTTCTCAAAGAATTGACAAATGAGACTTTGTGAAAAGGAAACACAGCAAAGGAAACAATCACTAGAGTAAAACACAGCCTATAGAAGTGGGGAAGAGCTTTGCCAACTCTACACCAGACAGATGAACATCTGGTATATCTAACCACTGTGGAGGTTTGAATAAGAATGCACCTCATAGACTCATATGTTTGAATGCTTGGGAATGATGCTGTTTGAAAGGATTAGGAGGTGTAGCCTTGTAGGAGGAAGTGTGTAACTGGGAGTGGGCCCTGAGGTTTCCAGAAGCCCAAGAAAGTCCCAGAGTCTCTCTATTCCTGTTGTCTGAACATTGGATGTGGAACCCACAGCTCCTCCATCACCATGTCTGCCTGAGTGCCACCATGCTTTCTGCCATGATGATAATGGACTAAACCTCTGAAACTGTAAGCAAGCCCTGGTTAAATGCTTTCCTTTATAAGACTTGTTGTGGTCATAATTCCCTCTTCACTACAATAGAACACTAAGAGAAACACCAATCCAGTAAGCTATATAAATAATAAATGGGCTAATGAAATCCAAGGACCTAGTCTCACTCAGTGTGCATGGGGCACGCATGTAGAAGGCATACATATATGTAGGCAAAGCACTCATACACATAAAATAAAATATGTAAACCACAAAAAGAAATACAAATCCAATATTTAAACAGATCTTAAACATCATAAACCATGAGGAGAATGCAAATTAAAACTACTTTGAGAATCTTTCTCACTCTAGTCAGAAAGACTATCATATGTATGTGATATGTGTATATGTGTTTGCATAAATCAGGTATATGTGTATGTATGCATGTATGTGTTTGTGGAGTCTAGAAGTTAATGTTGATTTCTTTCTTGATACTTCCGTGTTTTATTTATTGAGGCTGGTTCTCTTACTGAACCCAAAGGTTGCCAATTTCAGCTAGTCTAAGTAGCCACCTTGCCCCAGAAGTACAGTTTCTATTAACCAAGAATGGGTTCTTGTGCTTATGTGGCAAGTGCTTCACCCAGTGAACCATCTCCAAAGTTTATCAATCTTTGATTTTCATATTGTTACAAATACAAGGTGTATAAAGTTATTTCTAACTGCCAAGATCAGAACACTGTAAATTATGTAACTTAACACCAAAAAAATGGATTCTCACAATTCTCTAGGCTGAAAAGCCCAAGATCAAGGTTCTGGCAGATCAGGTATCTCTTAAGTTTTACAAAGGATAGTCGTGGCTTTCTAATAACTTGAAATATTGTCCCAATTGACAAGCATCTTAAAAACAAATAAATGATATTTTACTTTCATAGAATCCAAGACATTATTTTGAAAAACATTAGAAGCTCATTTATTATATTGACCATATTATATTGGTTATATATTTTGAGCCATCTAGACCTAAATATATTGAATAACTTTTGTAAGTTGATCAGATGATTATGAAAATTCATTCATTCCCAATCAAAATACATAGCTATTCAAAGTCTCTATATGATATAAAATAGACCCTCTGAAATGAAAAGTTAAAAAAGAAGAAACACAGGCTCTGGAAAGATGGTTCAGGGATTAAGAACACTTGTTTGTGCTAAAGACCCTGGTTTGGTTCCCAACATCCACAATGCCACTTACAATCATCCATAACTCTAAGTTCTAAGGAACCCAATGCTTTCTTCTGATTTCTTAGGCCACAAGGCACACATGGTGCATTGACACGCTTGAAGGTAAACACTCAAACCTATAAAATTAAATAAATCTAAATAAATGTCTTACAGCTGGTATGGTGGCACATGTAACTATAGCATTTGAGAGCCAGAAGCAGGTGGATCTATGTGAGTTCAAGACCAGCCTAAATGTCAAAGCCAGTTCCAAGACAACCAGGGCAATATAAATAGACCTTGTCTCAAAAAACCAAAACAAATCAAAAAAAAAAAAAAAGGAAGTTTGGGATTGGGGAGTTGGCTCAGTGGTTAAGCTCATTTGTTGTTTTTACAGAGGACCTGGGTTTGATTCCCAGGACCTACATGGTAGTTTTCAACCTTCTGTAACTCCCCTCCAGTCCCAGAAGATCCAATATCCTCTGCTGCAGGGGCCAGGCATGCACATGTAGGCAAAAATCTCATACACATAAAATATAAAAGAAATAAATATAAAAATATTTTTAAAATGCAGCACAGAACAATTGATGATGCATATGTTAATTGTTGCTATGCAAGACTCTATCTCTAAATTTAATAGTTTAAAACGATAATTTTTTATTTTAGAATTTTCACATTGACATTTAGACCGGGCTTGGGCAGTCTGCTGGGGGACATTGGCTGTTTTCAGCTTTTGGGTCAAGAGGCTGCTAGATTTGCTCAACTACTACACCTGTCTCTGTGGTCTCAGAGCACCAGTCGACAAACCTGAGCTTCCCACCTAGAATCTGGTGGCTCAACAAATAGTGAGAAAATGGAATCTTCTATACACCATAATATTACAACTCCCTACTTCTGTCTCATTTGTTATATCCAACTAGTAAAACAACTTCCAGGACTAAGTAAAAATTTATGATGGAAAGATAAATTCTACCTACTACTAAAGGAAGAATCTAAGGTCTAGAAAATACCACCTTTTAAAAATTAGAATATACCACAAAATGTCATTTAAGCAAAACTGAATGGAAAGCTTTATAGATGTAACATAGTTTTTATAAACAAAAGAAAACCCTTATTTTGAATAGATCATTTTCATTCTCAAAAAGTCAACAGACTAGGGAAGCAACCACCAGCCATTCTGCAAGATTTAAAATGATACAGTATAAGATATTGCCTTAGTTAATGTACATATTACTGTAATAAAACACCATGACCAAAGCAACTTGGGGAGGAAAGGGCTTATTTGACATATGTTTCCACATCTTCCATGATTTTCATCACTGAAGAAAATCGGGATAGTAACTCAAACAGGGCAGGAACTTAGAGGTAAGAACTAATCAAGAGGCCGTGGCAAGTGCTGCTTGCTGGATTGCTAACATGGTTGGCTCAACCTGCTTTCTTATAGAACCTAGGACCTCTAACTAAGGGATGGCATCCGCCACATGGAGCTGGTTGGCTCAACCTGCTTTCTTTTTTTTTTAATTTTTTCCATTCAAAAACATAATTAAATAAATATTTTTTTTTACATTTCTTCCCCTTCTTCCGGTCCCCTCCCGTTCCCTCCCACCCTTTCTTCCTCCCCCTTCTTCCTTAAAAGAGGGCATGGTGCCCTGTCCTGTTGGAAGTCCAAGGCCCACCCCCCTCCCAACCAGCCTAGGAAGGTGTGCATCCGAAAAGACTCGGTTCCCAAAAAGATAATACATGCAGAAGAGATAGGTACTGGTGTCATTGTTGATGGCACAACCTGCTTTCTTATAGAACCTAGGACCTCTAACTAAGGGATGGGGATCCAACACAACTCTAACCACATTTTTTCTGTTCCAGGTTCTTCCTATCTTTTTGACAACAGGCCCTACAGACCAGCTAGAGCACCAAAGCTACCATCAGTCACTAATTAAGAAAATGCCCTACAGCTGGGCTTTACAGAGTCTTTTTCTCAGTTGAGGGTCCTCTTTTCAGTTAATAGCCTATGTCAAGTTGAAATAAAACTATCCAGCACAGATTTGTTTTGTGCAAGCCCAAGTCTCACTTATTCTGAGTGAAGTAATCAGGGAAAATGCCATGGATAACATAAGAACTATAATGAACATAAACAGATGACATTTCAGGTAAACGAATTAAGAAAAGACATTTAGACAAGGAGCATTCAAGTCAGAAATCATAAAGGTATTACTGACAACCATTTTACATTTTTGATCGCAGTGAAACCACTTTTCCCCCACTAGAGTGTAAATGGTAGTTTCCATCCTTTGGCTTCTTGTTGTTCGAATCTGAATTGTTAATTTACAGGTACAAAACAATAAGATGCTTTGATATACAGAAGGATTGTATTAAACTAATTAGCATCTCTATTACCTTATTTTTAGTGAACACAATATATATAGTCTCAGCAACTTTAAATATTTCTCTTGTCTAATTGAAAATATGTGTTCTTTGGTCAACCCTTCTCACGTGCTAGATTGTGTGAGTTGTCAACCTGACACTATCATCCCCATTTAAAATAGGATGAGAATTATGTTTTCCAGAACCCGAGCTGTACATGTTTTCTGTGTTAGAATAACTCAAGAAGGAAGTTCCTATGACATTTGGAAGGGAGAAGAGCAAAGAGGGTGCTACTCTGAGAAGACCATGGGGATCCAACACAGCTCTAACCACATTTTTTCTGTTCCAGGTTCTTCCTATCTTTTTGACAACAGGCCCTACAGACCAGCTAGAGCACCAAGGCTACCATTACATGCTTGATTGTGACATTACTTAGGTAAAACCTAAGGTTTCAGAACATATGATTCCAAAGTATGATGCTTTGGCAACTGGGAAAATGACAGAACCCAAATCATTCTGACCTTCTTTTGCCTTTGTCTGTCAGAGATGTCCTGTACTGAATTTTCTAATATTCCTCACCAGCAATTAGGTCATGTGATCCTTCCAGTGGTGTCCTGTCCTGCAACCTGTATTGATCACTTTCATCTATCAACTAAACGTAACCTAGAATCACTTGGGAAAAGAGCCTTAATTAGGTATTATCTAGATTATGTTGGCCTATAGGAATGTCTATGCAGGGTTGGAATTTTTGTTTTTGGGTTTTTTAAAAATAATTCTTCACATACAATATATTCCAATCACAGTTTCCCATACTTCATCTTTTCCCAGATTCTCCCCACCTCTTGACCCATCTAACTCCATGCTTCTTTTTCTCTTACTCTTTCTTTTTAGAAAACAACAGAAAATGAATTTTAAAAATGAAAGAAAACACATGAGACACACACATATACACACCAAAAAAAAAAAAACCACACAAAACAGACTATCATATAAAAGCAAAACTAGTAAGGTTTAAAAAGATGTTCAAAGAAATCTAAGAGAAAACAATCAACAAAAATACCATAGTTTGTTTTGTGTTAATCATCTGTTGCTGTGTATTGGCCTGCCCTTAAGCTCGGCTTGATTGCACAGTGAAACTCCACTGGAGAAAGGTAATTTTTCTTGTGCAAATGGTTGCCAGTTGTAAATGGCTTCTTGTTAGGGATTAGGACCTCATGTCCATTTCCCCCTCTCGGTGCTGAGACCACGTTTGTCTTGAACCTGTGCAAGTGCAGCTGTAGTCTCTGTGAGTTCATGTGGACATCAGTCCTGCTGTGTCTGGAAGATACAGTTTCTGTGGTGTCATTCAATTCTCTGACTCTGACAGTAATTTCTACCTCCTCTTCAGTGTAGGTCTCTGAACCCCGAGGGGAGGGGTCTGATGATGACATCTTATTTATTACCGAGTTTTCCATGGTTCCTCACTCTCTGCACATTGTCTAGTTGTGGGTCTCTGTATTATTTTCCACTAACTGCAGGAGGACAGCGACTATTTTTTGTTGTTGTTAACTGGTGGAGAAAGAACCAGACACCCTGGCCTGGCCCCATTCCCTAGGCTGGGCCCTGAACTACTTGAGGGAAGAAAGCTAGCTGAGCATAACAGCCAGGGTACATGAATTCATTATCCCTTTGCTAAGTTTCTTGTCTAGACTCCTTGTAATAATGGATTGTAACCTGGAATTGAAGGTAAATAAGATTGTTTTCTTCCCGTAAGCTGCTTTTGTTCAGGGCATTTGCCACAACAACAGAAATTAAACTAAACCACGAAAGATCTTAAAAATGCATCCTTGCTAAGGATTTCTAACACCTCACTCACTTGTGGTCACTAAAACTGACCTCTTTAGTTTACTTTATTCTATTATTTTATGTTGCTATTAGTTGTGTGTGTGCATGTGTGTGTGGTTTGAGCGTGGCACCTATGCATCACAAAACACAAGTGGAAGTCAGAAAACAGCCTCCGGGGTTTGGTTCTCTCCACCATGGGTTCTTAGATTGAACTCTGACTGTTGGGCTTTCCCAACAAACATGTTTACCTACCGAACCATCTCCCCAGCCCATTATCTGCATTTCTTGTCCAACCTGATCTTCAGGACTTCCTGTGTTTCATCAAACATAAGCATGAAAGCAGCTTCTCCCAAATCTTTGGGTCTTCATTTCCAAAAACTTAGCTGTCATGTCGAAGCTCTCTGCTCTGCTATAGAAATGTCAGCCACGCCCCTTGTGGTGGATTAGAAAATTATTGCTTTTTGCCTCTCATAAAAGCAACACATGCTTCAGAAGGGGTGGTTGAAAGCACAGACAACTCTACAGGTTGTTGCTTAATGTTTCCCCACGTGCTCACTTGTGCTTCAAGAGATCATTGTAATACAACCCTCTTCTGGATCATTACTCAATAGCTATGTTCACACTTGTCAAAGATCTCATTTCTATATTAATTTTTATATGACCAAAGTGCCTTTACTTTCTTGGTGGACTCTAGCTAGTAATAACAGATTCTCTTAAGTCTTGTTTCCTTGACCTGAAGAAATGGCTTGTCCTGCGTGGCACACAGATATGCTGAGTGTCTAGGGATGGTGAGAAAATACAGAACAATATCTGCATGGTGTTATCATGGTTGACAGTAGGTCTTATGAAGCCTTCAGGGACACAAAGCTTTAACGAGCTTTTTCTTACATAATCAGACCATGAAAAGCAAAGTCATTAAGCATCTCAAGCAAGTAAACATGCATCTTAAAGATGTAAAAGAAAGTGACGGGATTTTGACTCTTAAGGATTTGCCCGTTTTTTAGCCTTAATGTTTAGTCTTTTTTTTTATTTTTAAAAGAATAACTAGTTAAAAACCAATTTGCTTAAAATACATCATTTCTACAATATTTCTGACCATATCACACTATTTCACTTCCTTCCAATGCAAGTCTTTTTATTTCACATCTGTTTCTTTACATGTAAGATACAAGAAAACAAATTTTCAAAAACTTCAAGCTGATGAATAGCTATTTTAAATGACTTTAAAGGTCTATCAACTTAATCCTGCTGCTTTTACCTACATAACCTCCCATAGAGTTAAAGATTATATATATATATACACACATCAAATTTACACAATTCTGTTTCTGAGAATTCTTTCATTAGTAGCCAGATAATAAGCTGAACTGAGATGTTTTAGCAAAGGATCAGTTTTAAGTTGAGCTTTTGCTCAGGAGTTGAGCAGAGTTGCGGCGCTACCAGCCACTCTCTTTGTTTGTAATAAAGTATAAAATGGGCATTCTAAAGGGAATGCAGCCTTCCTCACAGTTCTTTCCATCAATGTATAATTAAAAGTGGATTTCCTTTTCCTCTTTGGTTGGAGGGATGGAAGGGCTGATAAACCTGGCTAAAGAAGGTAGAACAAAGAGAACTTTCATGAGTTCTTCTGCAAATAGTCTATCAGTTACAATTCCTACTGTTCAAATAGCTGTGCCATTCTAAAGACGCTCTGAAATTAAAAAAAAAAAAAGTCAAGCAGGGGGTCCTAGGAAAACTCAGGCCCCATGCCAACTAGTGGAAAGAAAGAAAGACCGGGGGAAACCCCAGCTTTTGTTGTAAAAAGAACTAATGAAGCTGCTGTTAGAACTGACCACAGTGACACAGCAAGGCTTTGCACCCACACGCATTGTTAGCATGCCAGTCACCCCAATAATGGGAAGGAAGTGCTGCAGTTTAAAGGAGGGAGCAGCAAGCATAGTTTACCTCGGCGAGGGCACACTTTAACTAATGTTAACTTGGAGTTGGTGCAAAAATGAGGAAGAATTTTCTATTCCTGCCTTAAAAGAGAGATGAACTCATGAGGTGGGGTTAAAATCCCATTGTCATTATAAATTACTAATTAAATAATTATCAATTAGTAGGGCAGACAGAACTCATTCCGGTGTATTCCTTGGAGAACTGTCAATAAAGAAAAAAGTGTTAGGGATAACATATGATATATTCTAGTTTAGATATTTTGTATATGCTACTGTGAATTACTGGTTAAATATAAGTACCAATTGCAATGAGACATGAATTTTTATTATTGTGGTTTTATAGATTAATTTCAGCCTAACTGACAACCAGGCTGAAATTTTCAATGACCAATATACCCTATTTTGTATTTCCCAGTGAGCAATCAACACTTAATTCTCTAAAATATCACATATAAAATATTTTAGAAATAAAAAAAAGTTGGCCATTTATCCCTATTTTCAAATCAGAGATTGTAGGCTACATTTTCAGTTACAAGGTATTTTATTTACAGCTTTTTGGTATAGACATTAACTAAAAGAGAGATAATTTAGAAACAGTCATTTCAAAGTACTTGTGGAATCTGGGGATGCAGTTCAGTGGTCCAGATCTTGTTTTGTATTGGTGAGGTCCTGGCCTCAGTCTCTAGAACTCTTAAATACAGAAAAAGGAGTAACAAAAGTAAATAAATAGAAGTGATTAGAAAAAACAGAAATATTTAGTAATATAGAAATATATATTATAAACATACACATAATTTGCATAAATATAAAACTTAAATATAGATTAAACATCATAAATTCACATATTCTTTACAAATGGATAAGTTATAAGACTTTAAAAGTAAGTATTGCTAAGATTTTCAGATTTTGTAGTTGGTAAGAGTAGTGCTTAGTCTCAGTGTCTGGGATTTTCTGCAGATCTGTACACTAAACAAGGCAGCAGAATGAAAGATTCAAGAAGGTGGAAGCTGAATCCAAAAGGTCCATTTGGATAGGAATGGCTTCTTGGCATTCCTCTTATGTATCTAGTTCATTTCTATCTTTGAAGAAAAATAAGGAGCTCTGGCCTCTCTAGTCATTACTTTTAATCATGAATTTCCAAAGGTCTGCAAACTCGCTAAAGAACTTCAGAAAATCCATTGGCAAGTTAAAGATAGCTAAGTAATTTGAAAGACATTTGCTTCAGTATCCACCGGGGAAAACATGTTTGTTCCTACTAGATTCTGGCTACCACAAATATATGCATAAGGCTCAATTTTGAATGACAATAATAATGACATCTTAAGGTTTGAGTTTAGAATCAGTTATATACACATGACAAACATCTTGGTTACAGAAACCCAGCCTTCCTCATTATACTTATCTAATTACCTCACAACAGATAAAAAGCATCTCTGACCAGGGCCTGATGCCCCACTAGACAATGGTTGACTTCAGCAGACCTGGATCAATTGACATCTCAAAATCTTAAAATAAGCTTCATTATGGCCAGTCCTTAATTTGATTTACTTTAGGGAATACTTAACCATTAAAGGTCCTTACTCTGTTGTTTTATTGGATTCTTGTTCACGGTTCAGGATTGATCCACTTCAGCCTTTCAGCAAGAAGCAGTTTTCCAGGGAGGCCCAGCAGGTTCCAAATCAATAAGGTTAATAGATGTGGGGCCACACAGTCAGAGGCAATGTGTCCGCATTTTTGATGCCAGCGAAGAAAGTTCTGATGTCACTTCTGTGCAGCAACAATGTCATCGCATTACCTAGAGCGCACATGTGCTCACAGGACAGTGAGTGGTCCATTAACTTATTTTAAGGAAACTAGTTTAATGGGTTGTTTCGTTTTGTTTTAGGAAACTTTCAAAATTATTGGTCTCAAATATTTCTAAAGTTCAGCTTTCTGTATTTCACCCCCACCCTCATATAACATACCGTGAGAAAAGTTTCAAAGCTTTCTTTGGTGAAGGGAACCCTATAATGATGAACTGTGTAAAAGAAATCTGATAAAGCCAAGTACTTAATCTATAAAGTTCTATATTTCTTTAGTAGTCTTCATATAGAAACATGACAAACTGGAAAGCTGGTTAAGAATAGAAAACCCAGTTTTAGTTCAGTTACACCTTAACCGTGTGTGTCGTTTTAAAGTCCTGTTTAGAGTGTTAACCATCTCTTCCAAAGTCTGGGAAAGCCTGGCATTTATAGACATTGACCCCAGAGCACACACAACTATCACATTCAATATTCCACATTAAATCAGATATAAATCCATAAGTAAATATATCCAACAGGATATTAGTAAGAGTAATTCATAAATTTACCCACATGTCCTTGAGAAAATCTTGACAGGGTACTTTTATCAAATAATTAATGCTGGTTTACTGTACACGCTCAACGTCCTTCCTGTGACATCACTCATGGAAGCCCTTGTTTGCCTAGCTCCTGCTTTCATGAACTTTTCTATAGCTGTTAGAAAATTTAAATAAAGCTATTATGTGATTTAAAGTCTTTAATGTTCCAAGGATTGTTTGGGCAAACATACCAATGTTCCTGTTCCCAACCTGAACATATACTGCCTTGTGCTACAGCAGTGATCAATTGGCCATATTGTAAAACGATTATGGTGGCTAAAAAAAAAAATGAAAAAAAAGTATTATTGTATTTACATACATTGTGCTCTTTTGAGGCGAGAACATCCATTAGCTGATAAGGCAGCAAGTTAAATTGTATTTTTTTTTTTTGCTGTCCCCTACACTCACTAACCTGCTAAATAGTAAAAATTACTAGGTTAATTAGCAAGGGCATCAAGTCTGGAGATAACTAGATTAAGAAAACAAACAAACAAACAAAAACAACAACATAACAGCTGTTCTGAAAGTCTTGTTCTAACTTTTAGCCAGTCAGCATTGATCTTGTAGTCCCTTCATTATGATGAAGATGTTTGTGATCCTGGTAATGACAATTACATAAAGCGTGCAAAATAATTGAAATATATTTTACTAATATGAGGAAGATTCATTTTGTGTCCAATGCATGTAAATTTACTTGGTGGCCTTGTAATACCAACCATGGAAAAAGGAAAGAGCTAACATTCTGAACTTAAAACTAATATGATGGGAAATTTAATCTTAAATTATCCACCTTTCCAGTTGACATATTTTAAATGCTACTGAATCTGGGCTGAAATTGAAATTGCTTAAGAATACAAATACAATTATTTTCATAAGAGCTCATTATATTTATCTTTCAGAAGAAAAGCAGTTCTTTTACCAGCTGCATATTATTTTAAAATACTATGTCTAATTTGAATAAATTAACATATTTGCCTTCAAAAATTAATTCTTAAAAAGAAACCATAACTAAGAAACAAATTTCAATAGTGTATTTTCTAAGAACAGGGACGCAAAACTTCCATTATTCATAGGGCAGCTCCAGTCAATCTTACT
Source organism: Ondatra zibethicus (assembly GCA_004026605.1). Classification (NCBI taxonomy): domain Eukaryota; kingdom Metazoa; phylum Chordata; class Mammalia; order Rodentia; family Cricetidae; genus Ondatra; species Ondatra zibethicus. The sequence goes on along the minus strand of PVIU01006061.1, from coordinate 29,188 downwards.
TGCCTTGATATAAATTGGGAGGCTGCGTTAATTTCAAAACATATTTTTTCACTTAATAAGGGAGACAAAAGAAACTTTGAACCAGCATTCTCCAGTTTGTTATCTTGGAATGTTTTGGTTTCTCAGATGTGAGAACATGATTGTTTTTATTTCCAGGAGGAGATAATAACAGTGAAGCAATAAAAAAGATTCAAGGCAGCTTGCACAGCACAGGAAGTTCACAGCCAGAGACTTAATTTCTCACACAATGTACTGTGCAATGGGCCCATTAACTTAGATGAATAGGCTCTTTAAAGGTTTTTTTTTTCCTTCTTCTACTTCCAGATATGCAGCTGCCTCTGAATGGTGATATGTTAATGAGGCACACACTTGCCTATTCTTCAGGTACTCTGCATTCTCTACCTAGGTAATCTCTGTCTATGAAAAGCTATCAGGGGCTCTATCTGCTACCACACCTTCAATTATATTAACACCTGCACTGATAATCCATGTAAGGTAGGCTAGTAGGGGGCCTATGGCCTTAGTCCACCCTTTTTCTCCTACAATGTTACATCTGAGAGGGGAAAGGAGGAAGCAGAAGTAAAAAAAAAAAAAAAAAAAAAAAAGAAAGTCACTTTTATTACACATCAGTGGGAACCTTCTGAAAAGCTTTCATGCCTAGGAAATTGTTATTTCTTCAAACAGCTGACAGCCTGGAGAAGAAAGTCTTAATGGAAACCTAGCTCCTGCATTGTTATGCATGGCCCGCATGTAGATTCAGGGGGGTGGATTAAGTTAGCTTTAAGAGTCTATTGTGTGTAGCATTAATTTGCAAGGGCTCTTGATATTTGAATCTGAAGGTTTACAACTTTCAGTGTTTACTTAGATTAAACTACATCCTAGGCTTGTTTATTTCTGGCTGAGCGCTCATTTCCTAGGAAATGTTTGTTACAGTTATATTTGTTAAGGACAAGAATGTTGTTATAAATTAGAAAAAACTAATTATACATGTTTATAATCATTATTACTAAAGTCTTGATCGTGGTTTTACAGGGTCAGCCTTCACTGTTACATCTTTATCAGATTAAACAGCAAAATTGTTTTCTGAAGAATATTTATTTGTGCCACCTACCTAAATAGCCACAAGAAGAATGAAGGCAGAGTTTGTAATGAGTGTTTAATTATAGCCTATCCAAAAGTGGTAACTTCTTATGAAATGAACATAATTACCCCTTTCAATTCCATATAGTAATACGTTCCTCAGAACAAAGCTAGTGACTGATCATCACTTTCTTTTGTTACTGTTTACTTTCTTTTAAAAAGATCACATTTTAATTTTCTATTGTTAGTTTTGACAAGAAGTGTCTCTAAACAATCATTTGCAAATAACTTTATGTAGTGCTTTGGCTACAAGAATCTTCAAAGGTCTTCTCTTAGAAGATTACATTGTCAACTTTCGGAAATTTTTCTTCTGTACTGCTCCTATGCCCAGTCCCTCCTTTTTACCATTCAGGGTTGTATAGTTGCTAATGTGAATTTAAAGTGCAATATTAATGGCTGTGGAAAGAAAAACAAAACAAAACAAAACAAAAATCCAAAAGCCAGCCATTGGAACCAATTTTAATCCTAATCTGGATTTAGGAGTTTACTTAAACATAAGAATATCACATCATGCTTTAACAGTGGATGCTTCTATTATTTTGAAACTTTTGCAGTAGAAAATAATGCCAAAAGCACGTTGAACATTTTATTTCATATTTTCCACATTGGGATTGATATTTTATAAATTATTAGTATTTGCATTCCTATTTTCCAGGCTTCCTGATATTATAGTGACATGATTTAATTTCTTAGACATCAGAGTGCAAGGCTTCCCACCAGCCTTAAATTGTTTTCTTGATCCTTCTTGTAGGTCTTAATTTTTGACCTGTAAACATAGAATCACGGGTTGATTTCTAGTCTCTAAGCAGAAATGTTCTGTGATTGACACCTGAGCAAATATTTCTCAGTCATCACACACAGTAATATTGTAAAAAGCAGATGTGAATATACTATGTATATATATATATATATGTTATATATATAAACATGTAAATATATGTGTGTGTATGAGAAAGAAATGGCCTCTGCCTTTGTGAATCTTATTTTGGGGCAGGGCCTCCCATTGTATATGCAAGTAATAAATGCTGATAAAATGAGTGAAGGCATGAATATGTATACAAACACATATATGAAATATCTTTAGTGGATTTTTGGTTTCTATTAAGCAGACAAGATAAATGACTTCAGGACAACTAATTTGGGGGGTACTTTATTAATAGTGTTTGTGTACTTAGTATGACACTTGACCCTGGTGATTCTTATGAGGGTAATAAAGTACCAGAAAACATGGATTAAACACTGGAAAAGCTGTTCTGTGCTTCATATGTAACATATACTTTTAAATAGATGTAAGGTACGAGTGCTGTGTTGAAGAGCTGGTTCATGCACATTTCATTTAGGGTAGATTTGACCTTGATCTTGAAGGCGTTATGGGAGTTGTTCATGATGTGGGATGACAGTGATATCATCACAAGAAAATGCTAGAACTTCAAGAGTTCTTCCTAAAGTGCACAAAGGTTTCAATGTCTTAGTACAGTGTGTCAAAGGAAGGAAAGAGAAACCAATTATTAGTAAATATAGAGCTAATAATAGTGATGATGATCATATAGTTGACAAACTCCTTCTATACTGGACTTCCTAAAGTACCAAATTCTGTCCTGAATGCTTTATATTATTAGTTGGTTAAGTTTTCATGATGGACCATTGAAGCAGCATTATTATCTCCATCTGAGAGAAAAGCACGTTTAGAAGAAAGGAGAGTTTTCTCAAGATATCAGCTAGGAAAGGATAGAACTAAAATTTGAAGTCATTTTTTTATTTTCAAATTTCTTCTCTTAATTGTTGCATTATTACCTGAACCTGTCTCTCTCACTAGCATCTGTTTCTGAGATGCCAGTGGCTGACTTTGTTCCTCCAAGTTCTTTAGGAGATTGGAGAACAATCATTATTTACAATTTCATGTAGGTAAAGCTTAATAAATGTTGTTTATCTCAAGGAATGCTGTCAAGCTCTTGTCCAAAGTGTAGAAAAACATTTGGCATGGCAATAGCTGTAGTAATTTTTAAGATTTATAGTAAACATGTAAAGTTTGTATCTGGTTTGTAAGTGTGTGTGTGTGTGTGTGTGTGTGTGTGTGTGTGTGTGTCACCTGGGACCCACATGTTGTGAGAAGGAATGACTCATTTAAGTTGTCCTCGGACCCTCAAATATACCATGGCAAAGATATACACATGTCCTCTTCCAGATACATGTAGGCATACACCACACACACACACACACACACACACATACATAAATCAATATTATTTTAAATATTAAAAACACATTACAAGAACAAAAATAAGAAAGCAGAAATGACTAAAAAGTGGTTAAAAGGAACTTGCAAAGTGGCCTGTTCAAATAATTACACCTGCATGCTGTCACTATAACAAGAGGTGGGAATGAAGACCATAAGGGAACACATGCTTTGCTTATACTCCCAGAAGGCAAATTTAATACATGCAGGAGGGATGGGGAAAAGCAGCTGCAAGCAGCCTGAGATTATACCCTGATCCACTATTTGACAACTGTAAAAACATATTTGATCACTGATGTCATTGCTGGGAAGCCTGATAAAACGCTCTGGGGCTTGTAGACAATGCAGACCCTTAGGCTCCACAGTGGCTATCCCTGATTTTTGGTACAAGTACAAATTTTATGTCACAGTTTGCACATGTTTACAGTCACTGCAACAGATCAACAGTACATAAAGAAAGGCTGGAAATACTTCTAGTAAAATTTTGGTGAAGTTAATAAATTAATTCAGAGTTAATTTTAAGTCACAAATTAACACAGTGCATACCAAACTCTAAAGTGTAAGATTTTGTTTGTTCGTTTGTATGGCTTAAGGTAGTTTCATTAAAGAGCATGTGATTTAAGGTAAAGTGGCTCTCTGAGCAAATCCTTGGTATCATCATATGCGTAAGAGGGGAGAAGGACACAAAAGTTAGATTTTAAAAACTCTCCAGTAAAGTCAGTATATTTATTTAAGCAATATTTGCTCGCACACATGTGCACAAGCCTTTGTTTTCAAATGCAAAGAGTCTGGGGATGGGGCATAAAGTACTCCGTTTCCTTCGCACTTCTTTATCTTTAAGATAGAAATCAGAACCTTGATGTTTACTCATCTCCCTAATCAGAAAAGATAAAGATGAAATTAACAGATATGATAGTCGTCTTCTCTAATAAAAACATAAGTATCATTTTCTGGCAGTCAAAACAAAATATTCCCAGCCACACATGAAAACATCTAAAATTCATTGAGATAATGCTTCTCCTTCAGTAATAAAGTGACGCTTGTGCAGTGACCACAAGTCTCTAGACAATTATACTGGTTCCTACCCCCTGACTGCAAGAAAGCATCTGCTGCTCACTATTTTTTCTTAATTTTTCCCTGCCTTTTTTAAATTCAGCAACATTATCCAAGCATTTTTCTTAGTTGTTACATGTCCCTCAGCTTGTGCCTGTATTTGTATTGGAGAAATATCCTATGAACAAACTTGTCATGCACCCTGAAAACTAAGGCCCGGCACCTGCAGCTGGAGGCAGCTCTCTGCTCAGCCTGCAGTGCAGTGACACAGGCTGGCGATATTGTCACTGAGAACTAACTTCTCGTACACAGAGACGGACAGAGAAAACCATTTCAGAGCTGTGCCTAGTCACGAAGAGGCAAGGTAATCGTTCCATTTCTGTGCTTTGTTTTGTTTTTTATAAGAAACAATTATGTTCACGTGAGAGAGATAACTGGGCAAAGGGATTGGCTCTCTGTCTCTCTTCTTTCTCTCTCTTCTCCTCTCTCTCTCTCTCTCTCTCTCTCTCTCTCTCTCTCTCTCTCTGTGTGTGTGTGTATACGAGGGTGTTTCTTAATTAAAATTGATAAGTCAGGAAATCAAATAATCTACAAGCTAGGAAAAAAGGTAAAAAAGTAGATGTGGATAAGTTAGATGTTAGTTAATAGATTGATGATAGATAAGTAACACATGTTCTTAGTGATTTTATTGTTTAATTCTTAAATTTATTATTATTATTATGTGTGTGTGTGTGTGTGTGTTACATACATCATTCATGAGGTCAGAGGGCAACTTTGGCTCTTCTGCACAACTTTTGGGGATCAACGTGGGTTGCCACATCTGTGAAATAAGTGCCTTTATCCACTGAGCCATCATGCAGGTCCAGTCCATATTTCAAAAACGAAAGTTTCTTGAAAAATAAATGGAATATGTTTATGATAGACAATAAAAGGGTGTGCTGGTAAAGACTGCAGAGATTTTTAGCTAAGACATAATCAGAAATAAAATGTAGACTTCTTATCTTGTTGGAAGCTCCGACACTTGAAAGGACTGTACTACACATCTGTTGTAAATGATCACTTCTGATGTTTTATTTTTTTTAAAGTTTAGCTGAAAATTTTTGGAAAAGATTTCTACAGGCAACTGGAAACACACTGTACCCAGGTGGTGGGTCTCGTCTGTGGCAATATATTTTTCTGTCTGTCCAATTGAATATGGCCATAAAGGGAATAAAACCCCATGTAATCTCCAGCAGTGACAATTTAATCAATTGTGTAAGAGAGAAAAGAAGCAGGGTCCCCTAATTTTAATATTTGCATATTTTATTTTTTCACTGGGGAGTAGAGATTGTGTTTATCTATTGCTTCCCATTCTGTTTTTAACATTTAATCTTTTTATGAACAAATTTTTTTAACAGTCATAGGGATGATTGAAGCAAACAAATCTAATAGAGAAGAGATTCTACTTCTAACATTAAGCATTTTATAGAATATGCTTTTTATAATTTTTTCCACAGAGGATGTACGTTCAAACATGACTTACAAACTCCCAACGTGAGCAACTGCTGTTGACAATCAGAGATCCACCCTGAAAACAAATGCGAGGTGATAAGGAATGGACTGAAACAGGAGCCTCATTTTGTTAATATTTCTTCAAATGGTAAATCTGACTAGCCATATCTACTTCTCACCAGGGCTTCCGAAATGTTTTACATACACAGGGGTCATTTTTAGAGTGTTATAGTAAACAGTAAGTATAATTAAATTAATAAAACTCCACTTTTCCTATAATTGACAAAATACCTTATTGCCTACGATGTAATAATACATTCTGGGACAGGTTTGAAGATAAATAAGATGCAAGTAATTTGCACTCATCATCAGTGACTGTTCTGTTGCTCCCATGAGCATATTAAAATTCTCATCAAAGCAGTGTTGGTTTTGTATTATTGGAATATGAAGAGTTGTTTCTTTTTGCACCAATGCATGTTAGCCTGTACTTGTGAAAGCCCCCAAAACTATGCTGAGTAATTTAAAAAAGATAATGATAATGTTCTGCTTGAATAATGATTTCGAATCACCTAGTAAAAACTGAATTAAGCTGACATTTCACCAAAGAAAAAAAATATAATTATTTTAATTCGGAGAAATAGGAGACAAATAACTAAACAAAGTGATTAAAAGGTGTCGTGCATTAAAAATTCAATTTAGGAATGTAATTTTACAGGTACATAGGTATGTGTGTGTTTGGCTTTATATATAGCAATGTGTTCTAAATATTGCTAGCCAAATCCTACAAAAAAATAGTGAAATGTTGGAACTATGGAAAGAGCCACACATCTGATTGAGAAACAGCAGATTGCCTTTTTAGCTGACATCCATGAGAAGAACACTGTTACATACAGGTATAAACTCCTTTGGGAGTAAGCACAGATTAGAATTAGATCCAGGCACATAATAGGTCATGCTTAGAGCAAATTCTTGTTAGTTAAACCAATATTCTGATAGCCATCCTTTTGAAGAGGTCATGTGTGAGTGAATATCCAATCCAAGCATTACATATTCAAGTTAGCCTAGTTTCTCTGAATAACAAATAACGACTAACTGATACCCAACCCTGCAGCTCCGTGGGGAAATACAGCCATCGCTCAGCACATTTTCTAAAGACATAGAGAGGACACCATTTGTCTGGTGTGCCTTGAAGCAGGGAAATTCTACTTGGCCCGAACACACAGTCTTTAACCATGATGAGTAGGTTGACACTAAAACATCAACTGTATCGTTCCTTTTGCAGGAGCCCAGCCTCATCAATGCCTTTTTTCAGACAAACTGACAACACTGAGTCTAGTCAGTGACTCAGAGGACTTGAGTTATCTGAGAGGGGTACACTTTGTGCTACACAGCAACCAATGCAGACTGGGAACACTAATCCGCAACCCACTCTTTTGGAGTTGCTGTTTTCAGAAGCAATACTTCAAGTTTAAAAATTAAGATGAAATAAGCCTTTCACTAAAGATGGAGTCAGAATAAAGGTGGAGACTCCATTTGAACAATAATATTTATCTAATGGCTTATTTATTCATTCATTCATTTGTTTGTTTGGGAATTAGTAACTCATTTCATTCTTTCAGATTGGGACTGGATCATGATAATTCTCAAGCTTGAAATGATTGACTTAGCAAATCTGACAGCTATGAAAATGACTAAGGAGTGAAACCTGTAATTAAATGTACATCTTCAGAGCATGTGTGTGCAGTTACAGGTGTGTACACATATGCACATGTAGCTTTGTAACTTCACCTTTGTGATTTCACTACTTGCTACTGGACGTGATGACATAGCAGGTGTGAATGTGAAATTTTCCAGTCTCCTTTTCTTAGTATCACAGTGGGAATTTCCACTTCGTTGTTTGCAGAATGATTTCTTCAAGTGTAAACTTTTAAAGATTCTAAGTATTTTTCAAACTCAAACAGCTAAGAAATGTAGCATGTGAACAATGAAAGTTTTCCAGTGAAAATATTCTTTTTTCAGCTTTTTTTTTCTAATCATACAAATTATTCCTCAAAATAATTAAAATGTAACAGACAGGGTGTATACCATTCCAAACTACAAAGAAACCAAAGCTTTGGGTACGCATTTTTCCATAATCTTAGTAGTATTTGTGAACCTGAGGAGCCTCACTGGGTGAGTTGTACATTGGATTGAAATGAGGGAGATTGGCTCTCAACAAGATCGTCATGATTTGGAAAATAACAGTTCATGTTATCATCCATAGTGAAGGAAATTATACTGTGACATTTTAGAGTTGATGATATTGGGAGCTTATGAGCACTTTGCTGTTTAAAATGACAATAGTTTTTCTCAAATGCATTCAAAGATTTGCTTTGAACCACAAAAATCTATTAACAATGTTGGTCCAAACTTTTCTCTAAACCTTATTTTTTTAAAGATTTATTTTATTTTTAAGAATGTGGGTTTGGGTAAGGGTTATATGTGTCTGGGTGCAGGTGCCCAAAGAGCCCAGAAGGTTTCTGATGTGCTGGAGACGAGAGTTACAGCTGGTGTGAAGTGCCCCACATGAGTGCTGGGAACCAAACATATTCATCTCTAAGAGTAGTCAATCTGCAGGGTGTGGTGACTCATGTCTTTAGTCCCATCACTCCGGAAGCAGAGGCGGGTGGATCTCTGTGAGTTTGCGGCCAGTCTGATCTACAGAGTGAGTTCCAGGACAGCCAGGGCTGTTACAAAGGGAAACCCTGTCTTGAAAAACCAAATAAGGAAAAACAACCAACAAACTGGATAGTAAGTTCACAGTTGCCCTCACACCTCCTTTTAAAACAGGAACTTCTGAGAACCTAAAGTGTCTCAGGCACAAGAAGGAAGATACCCAAGGACTTAGGGGAAAACACAAATTACTAAAGGAACCATATTGTCTCACAATTTCTCTCTCTCTCCTCTCTTCCCCCTCTCTCCATCCTCTCTCCCCTCTCTTTCTCTCTGTCCTTTCTCTCTATCTCTATCTCTCTCCCCACCCCACCCCCTGAATTTTTCTCATCAGTTTTGATGGGTTTTTTTGTTGTTTTTTCTATGTTTGTTTTTGGTATGAGTGTGAATCAAATTACTCTGCCATGGTTTTATTGTTACTGTTGTTTTGGTGTGTGTGTGTGTGCATGCACACGCGCATAGAGAGTATAGATCTCTGGCATTGTGTCTTTTCCTCAAGTGCTCTCTGCACTGCATATTTTGGGATGGGTCTTTAACTGTACCTAGAACATACATTTAGCTAATCTGGCTGAGCAGCAAACCCCAGGCATCTTCCTAGCTTTGCTTCCCATGCTGGATTGCAGGCATGCCTGGGTGGTTTTTTTTTTTTTTTTTTTTTTTGGTGCTAGACACACCCAAATTCGGGTTCTCTTGTTTGTACAGGAAACTCTTTACCAACCAAACCATCTCCTCTACCCTTCATCATTCCTAAGACCAACATAAATGGAGATCAGAACACTTTTGTTCTTACATGGACAAAGACTATCCATCTATGTTCCTCCTTTTTGTTCTTAAAAGAAACAGGCACATATAAATAAATCAAAATTCAATAGCGGTAAAAAAAAAAAAAGCCTATTGGTAATGTGGGATGTAATTGCAAACAGTTCAAAGGATGATTAAAAAAATAAACATGCTCATACCATCCTCTCAGTGGCCTTGTCCCCCACAGTCCAGGGCTTTCAGCTCACTATCAGCCTCCAGTCTATTCTTGGTTGTGGATTCCCCTGTGCTCTTTGTGCACTTTAAGTTTAATTTTCCATTTAAAAACTCAATTGACTCATCTGTTAAGCATTAAGCAGCTCCCTTTTGAGCCACAGGGGGAGCCCTGGGAAAACCCACAGCTGCTAGAACATGGAAAATGGGTTTAAAAAACAAAACCGTTTTGGAACTTTAAAGCATTTTAGCAGCCGTGAATTTCCCAGTTCTTACCCCCCAAATGGTTCATCTGTTTAACTTTTATCTGGTATTAGAAAGCACAAACCAGAGCATTAAATAGCCCTCAAATGAGTTTTTGCTTAGTACAAAATGAAAGTAAGAGCTAAGCGAGCCATGTGGGAAGATCTCTGAGAGGGCTATGGCCTGAAATACCTTCAAGCATATTCTCCCTGCAGTCACAGACACAATTCTGAAGCTCAGTCATGCCTGCCGAAGTATAACTTTTCTTTTATTCCCCTAGACATCCACCCTTCCCACTCCAAAGGGAAGGAAAAAACAAATAGCAAATCCCAGAGTATAAATGACAGTAACAATGATGCAAAGTTAATAGGCTGAGGATATTAATGAAATGCTCAATCAAGACTTTCAGTTTTGCAATGAATAGGCATTGACTGAAAAATTCATGTTTTCTTGCAGTTGGATAGGCTCTAGATAAATGTGAGTTCCTCTTTTTATATGTGTCCCCCCAAATCTCTCCTCACAAGCCCAAAGAAAGTTTCACTGTGTTATAGCTGCAAGCCCCCATTAGAACAAAATTATTTGCATCATTATAAGATACTCTTTTTAAAATAGAAGTATTTTTGATGGATATTGACTATAAAGTAATCATTTACTGTTGATAACTAATATAGGTATAAATAATAGAAAGCAGGACTCGATTATGATAGCCTTGAATGAAGAGGATGAACAGTAGACATTGGAATACAAACTGGGTGGAACCTGCAATAAGAAATTTAGTGTAATTCAGGAAGACTGACAGAGATTCTAGGTTATAGAAGTGAAGAAAGATGCCCATGAGGAGTTTCAAACCAAATTTTATCCTGGTTAAATGTATGGGATGGAAACCCAAGTGGATAAATAGAAATGATCTCAAGGAATTTTGCCAAATGTCAATGAAATCCTTTAGTTCATTTTGTGGATCTGCCCCTGATAAGGCTCACTGAATTTTCCTACATAATTTACATTTTTAAACTTATATATACTTTAATCAAAATTTGTTGAATAAATGCAATCTAGAATGAAATTCATCTAATGTACTTCGTTCTATCATTCAATGGTTGACCCAAGAATAAAACTGACAGTTTTTGATAACAGTCTGATTCTTACAATGGGACACCCACAGGATGTTAGGTATTGATTAGGGTTAGATAGGGTCCTTTGTGAAAAATGTTTTCATAGAAAATTTTCTGTACATTCTAAAATAAATATACTTTCAAAGATCTCAAGTTCCACTTATTTCATTTTCTTCCTTTTACCATTCTTTAATCTCTCTTGTATTTCTATGAACTGTATGTATATCTGAATAGCTATAGACATAGATATGATGTCATAGTGGAAACGTACGGATTTATATTACATATCCCCAAGCCAAACAATTATGAAGAAGAAAAGTATACTTTAGTTTGAAAGTATCAGAAAGGGAACCAAAGAGATGGCTCAGTGATTAAGATCAAGCATTAAATCTCTACCGTATATACAAATTATCATCGAGAACACTTGCTTCACAGTAACACCAACAGGCAGCTTACAACACATGCCACTCTCGCTCCAGGGGGTCTGCTGCCTTCTTCTGTCCTCTGTGGGTTCCTGAGTGCATGAGTGTACATACACATATGCATACTCATGTACATGTACACTTAAAAAAGGAGAGAGAGAAGGAAGGAGAGAGAGAGAGGAAAGATGTCAGTTTTCTTTTTATCCAAAATCAAATAGTCAAATTTCAAAAAGAGATGATTAATGATAAAAATGTATTTATGTACAGAAGAGGGGATTAGCCACCATTTTGCTAAATATTTTTCTTTTTGCCATAGGGAAAGCATTTATTAAATATCTACTATATATGCTATTGGATAACTAAGAAATATTGTGAATCTAGGGAGAATGCTAGTGAGTTACTTTCATGTGACCAACTCTTTCCATTTAGTTCATGTCCTCTGAGACAGAACTGCTGTCCCAAGATTGGGGAAAGAGCATTTAGTACACATACTGATCAAAGAAGAATAAAGCATAGTGTACTGATGAGAGACTAGGTTAAAAATTGCAACAGCTCCTACCATAGACACACTGCATCTTCTTCTTTTTAAATGAATTGAATCCATTTTAATGAAGATACCAGTCAGCACAGTGCTTACTTTGAAATCTTTGATTTGTATTTTTATGTTTCTTTTATGTTGCAAGTTTTCCTTTGGATGTCAGATGATCTATGGTTATTGATTTATATTTATAAACAAGGCAAGAGAAAGTCAAGGTGAGAAAGTGCAGGACCTACAACAAGCTCTGAATTTGGTATGATCTACTTTTGGGTGAACATTGCCCTTTCTTTACAGAATAGCCCAGACTTGCCTTCTTTGAAATTAGGAATTGGTTTGCCAAGGGGAAAGCTCTCTCAGCATGAGCTTTCCCTGCTCCCAGGCTCACTTTCTCTCTCTTACCAAGTCTTGACTATATCATCTTGCATATCAAGCAAACTGCTTTATCTCGGTAGCAGCTCCAAACACATGCATTTCAGGTTATATTCTGTTCTGTTCCAGGTGATTGGTGACCACTTCATCAATTACCTATTATTCAAAATTAGTTTGAAGTTTTTTATATGCCTTTCCTTTACATGCTATTATTATTTTTAAAAAAATTATTGCTTAGTTTTATTGGTGTTTAAGAGAAGAAATAGAAGGAATAACTAGTCTCTAAGAGTAGATCTCAAGGAAATTGTGCAAAATGATTAGAATATATAATTCTAAACTCCAAAAATTGAGTGGTACTCATTTATTTAATAGATACATTTGTTTGAGGTCTTGATAACCAACAATTGGCTTGTGTTTCTAAATTAATCTAAATAATAAAGCAAAAATTTGATCATTTAGAACATTTTCTTTTGTGTTATGATACAAAGTATGATAAATACATTTTAATAAACCCTGAAAATCACAAATTGACATCCATCTATTATTCTTTTAAGGCTGCCTAATTCTAACATTATACATGCTCTTTATATTATTTGAATTTCAACTCTAAAACTACCTCCTCTCCAGAGAAAATCATCATCTCAAATAAAAATTTTATCATTCTTTGTCATGTATTCCTAAAATTACCACAGAAGAATGCCATTAAATAATGCTTTTCTAATGTTATTATATAAAGGATCAAAACATTTGAGACTTGCTTTTGTATTCAAAATCATGATTTGTAGTTTTTCTACAGCTCTGTTTTATTTGTTTAAACTTATATAATGCACATTTATATAAATAAACTCCATATTTTTTTAAAAATTCATTTCCTTCTAGATAGACATTCAGGTTATTTCCAACTCTTCCTATTAAATGAACTCTGGTGTGAGATTTCCCTCTGTATGCTGTGATTACCATTAATGAATAAATAAACTGCTTTGGATCTATTGCAGGGCAGAACTTAGATAGCCAGGGAAAACTATACTGAATGTTGGGAGAAAGGAGGCAGAGTCAGGGAGAAGCCATAGAACCACCACCGGAGACATACATGCTGAAACTTTGCTGGTAGGCCATGACCTCATGGTGATGCACAGATTAATGAAGATGGGTTAAAGTAAGACATAAGAGTTAGCCAATAAGAAGCTAGAGCTAATGTGCCAAGCAGTGATTTGATTAATACAGTTTCTGTGTGATTATTTTGGGAGTTTGGGAGGCCAGGAAAACAAACAATCAGCTCTCCTTACAATAGAACTCTACTGTAATTTTTTAAGTTATATTTTAATTATTCTTTTAGTCTTTCCTACAATGTACTTTGACCAGATCAACCCTTTACTCTTCCCATTAACCCATTTCAGATCCACCCTCAACTATCTATCCTCGGAACTTTATGTCCTCTTTTATTATTTAAACTTTTTGTTTAATAAGTCATTGACTTCATTGTTCACTGTCTACAGACTTCTGGATGTGGAACTACCCAGTGAAGGCTGATCAACATACCAGGATGATGTGGGATGTTCTCTTGCATGTGTTGTTTTTATTGTCTAATGAACAAAGCTGTTTTGGCCAATGACTTAACAGAGTAAAGCCAGGTGAGAAATCTGAACATGTGTGTGTGTGTGTGTGTGTGTGTGTATAAGTGTGTGTGTGTATGTGTGTGTGTATGTATGTGTGTGTGTATAAGTGTGTGTGTGTGTGTGTGTGTGTGTGTGTGTGTGTGTGGAGAGAGAAGGCAGAATCAGAAAGTTGCCGTGTAGCTGTGAAAGGAGAAGGACACTGGAACCTTACCTGTAGGCCACAGGCTCATAGAGATACACAGATTGATAGAAATGGGTTAATTTAAGATGTAAGAGCTACTTAGGATTATAGTTAAGTTATTGGCCAAACAGAGTTGTAATTAATTAGTTTTTATGTGATTATTTGGGTCTGGGCAGCCATGAAACATAAGAGAAGTTTCCTCTTACAAATGGCACCAACATGAGCCACTATATCCACTTAAAACCTAAGAGAACTTAGGAAGGTTTTCTAGACTCAAAAAAACAGAGATAAGCATGCTTTCTTAGTGGTAGCATTTTCTCTGGTGGGCTCTGTTTGCTAGAGGCAAGCAGAGGCAAGATTCCTTTAAGAGAAGGATTCCTAACTCAGCATTAGCAGCAAAAACTGTGTGACTCATTTAACAGCCAGCTTCCTGGTTCATGCTGGTCCTGTTATAGAGCACTTAAATGGGGTCCATGAACAGTGTGTTACAAATTGCTTAATGATAACATAGACCCACTATGTCTCTGGAGCTGGGGCAGTTAGCAAGGCTTGCTAGCCTTGTAGGATGGGGTAGAGCAAACAGGGAAGGCCACAGAGTTGATCCTAGCCACACCACCTTAGCATTTAAAAAAATATAAAGAAAGGAGCTTTTGGTCAGAAAGTGATTATAGATACACAATAAAGACAGATTCATGTGAAGAAGACTTCTGATTGGGTCACAGTGTTTGATAAATGTAAATGAGTTTATGAGAGAAAAGAAAGAGTACAGAAAATCATAGATTAAAGGATTAAAGGTAATTAAATATTAAAAAGTAATAAAGTACAAAAAACCACGTAAAGATGAAAAATACACAGAGAGTTTGAATTATGTATACTATTGTGTTTTCTTTGAATTTTTGACAATGTATGAGCTAAATATAGAGAGACATTTTATTGTATGGACTGCTAAGCTAAACCAACATAAATATTTTGAAGGTATCTTGACTTCAAAATTTGAGTCTAAGGATATGTTACTTTGGAAAAGAGGTTCTGCCTTTGTTTCCATGGAATATGAGAACCTGTGGATTCCTTCCAGGTTAATGCGGTTTGATGAAACAAGACCCCACCCCTTCTAAAAGGTTTCCATGAGTCCTAAAAGTACTTCCCCCCAAAAATAACAGAAAGCACTTTGGAGAAAACTATGCACAAAAGCCCAAAATGATTGCTTATAAATATTTGTTTGCATTTAATTGGGGTTGATTATAATTGATTAATGGTCACAGGCAAGGTCTTTCTAAAAAGTAGAGGGGATATGGTGTAGAAATAAATACATTGGTATGGATTTTGGCCTATTGATACAAATTTAAGGTCAATTTTTTGTATATATATTTCTGCTTTTGTTTAAGATATAGTCATCTATAATAATCAAACTTTTAGTCATGTTAGTTAGATTTTCTAGATATACAGAGATATATTTTAGTTAAATAATCTTCAACACTTCAAAGACCTACAGAATATGGCATTTTAAAAGATTTTAAGAATTTAAACTTTTCTTGACAGTGAGATTTGTCGCCTGCTGGCAGCAACAATTACTTCAGAGAGGTTGATGGGCATTGAAGAAACTCATTACGGAATTTGCCTTCAATGTGACAAGGCTAGCCATTTGGGCAAAAACTGCTCTTACCTGGACTACTTAATGGTATGCTGTATGAACTGCACATGCTGGACCCACAGAAAAGTGACTGCTGAACCTGCCAAAAGAAGTTGAGACAGTTCTTTAGGATTCCTGCTTCATTAAAGAGTCTGCCAGACATTCTGCAGGACACAGAAGAAAGTGATTGGCAAACTGACAATATAGGCAGAACTGTCTTTGAAATTTCCTGCTTCATGGAAAAGTCTGCAGGATACTATGGGCCGCCTCTAGGCTGAAGATGTATGCCCTAACTGTACAGAAGAACTTTGGGTGACTTTCCAGGTAGCGAGATGTCTCTGTCAATTCTAGAATTTTGAAAGTTGCTTGTAATGCATTTCCTGTTTACTTAGGTAATATTGTATCCTTCTGGGGTATTTGATGGAGTTGAAGACAGATAGTTACAGTCATAGTTTTCCTTAGTTATGATAAAAGATAAATTAGATATGAAGCTTCAGACTCATAAAAATATTGTAACTGTAATTCCTTCTTGATACCTTTTTTTGTTATATATAATTTTACTATGTTAAAGTTAAAAAAACTTTCTTTTTAATTAGACAGAAAAGGAGAGATGGTGTGGGATCTCCTTTTATATATGTGTTGCTTTAATTGGATAATGAATAAAGCTATTTCATCCAATGGCTTAGTAGATTATAGCCAGGCAGCAAATCTGAACAGATAGAGAGAAAGTAGGCAAAGTCAGAGAGATGCCATGCAGCTACCAAAGATGAAGGATGCCTAAACCTTGTCTGTAGGCCACAGCCTCATGGTGATATATGCATTAATAGAAATGGGTTAATTTAAGATATAAGAGCTAGCTAGGAATATGACTAAGCTATTGGCCAAACAGTATTGTAATTAATATAGGTTTGTGTGATTATTTGTGTCTGGGTGGCCAGAAAACATAAGAGCAGTCTCCATTTACACAAGAATCCACACACTTAGAGGAAACCAACTTTTCTTTCCAAAAGCCACAGCTATAGCTCCTCAGTTTGGCATCATGAACCCTATCCTCCTCCATGCAACAACATTTCCTGGGTTCATCATGTGGAGTTCATGTGCAGGTTTCACATTGAGTACCAAAGTCCCATCATGTCCAGAAGACACAGTTTTGCTTTTGTTCTCCTAAACTTCATGATTCTTATTATCTTTTCATGCTCTGTTCTGCAGTTGTGCCTAAGCTTTGGGAGGGAGTATGTGATATCCATGTCATAATTTGTGGGATGAGCTGAGCTAGACTGCATTCAGTTATTCTCTGTATTTTCAGAAGTTGTGAGTTCTGCAAAACTACCATCTACTGTATAAATAAACTTTTCTGAGGAGGTCTGAGAACTACACTAATATACAATTAGGAAATACAAATTTAGAGATGATTTTGATATTATTACCATTTACAAAATAATACTAGTAGGTTCACTCCTGGAGCCTGTGAGCTCCCAAGCTTGGACTCTTGGCAAGAGCTACTATATTGAGTATATTTTTTTCTCTCATGAAGTAGACTTTAAATCAAATGAGAAAGCAGTTGTTACTGGTCAAAGGTTGGTGCTACTATTGTACCTATAGGCATATCTTGCCATAATGGTCATTATTATGACTCACAAGTCTTTTAGTTGGATAGAACTGTTGATGTTTTCTCCCCAGAAGCCAATACAATACCCTTTAGGTATTTGAAAGCTACTCAGTCAGCAAGAAGTCAGCAAGGAGAAAACAGGCAACCAACTTAATTTTTTTTTATGTTCAGTGACAAATGTGTATAGTGTTTTCAGCAATAAGTTCTTACTCTCAAGTTCTGATGGGTCAACCAAGAGAAATTACAATAGCCTGTATTATTTTGAGGGTGTTGCAAAAGCCTGCTTGTTTGTCCCCAGCTTCTCATCCCCGAAATAATAACACAGAAACTGTATTAATTAAATAACTGCTTGGCCCATTAGCTCTAGCTTCTTATTGGTTGACTCTTACATATTAATTTATTCCATTTCTATTAATCTACACACTGCCATGTGGCTGTGGCTTAGTGGATAAAGTTCCAGCATCTGTGTCTGGTGGTGCTACACTGCTTCTCTGTGACTCGGCCTTCTTCCTCCCAGCATTCAGTTTAGTTTTCCTCACCTACCTCTATTTCCTGTGCAGGCCCAAGACAGTTTCTTAATTAAATAATGGTATTCACAGCATACAGAGGGGAAAATCCCACATTACCACCCTTTTCTGTTTAAATGAAAAGGAAGGTTTTAACTTCAACATAGTAAAATTACATAAAGCAGTTATCAAGCAAGAATTACAGTTTATCTTTTATCATAACTAAGGAAAACTATATTATTACTATCTACTCTTCAATTCCATCAAAGACTCCAAAAAGAATATATTCCCTAAGTAAATAGGAAGTGCATTGTAAGCAACTTCCAAAACTCTAGAAATGACAAAGACATCTTGCTGCCAGGACAGTCACCCAATGTTCTTCTGTATCATTGGGGCATCCATCCTCAGCCTACAGGCCCATAGTATCAAGCAGACTTTTCCACAAAGCAGGAAATTTCAAAGACAGTTCTACCTATATTGTCAATTTGTCAGTTACTTTCTTCTGTGTCCAGCAGAATGTCTGGCAGACTCTTTCATGAAGCAGTAACCCCAAAGAATTGTTTTACCTTCTTTAGGTAACTTCAGCAGTTATTTTTCTGTATGTCCTGCTTTTCCAGTTCATCAAGCAGTCCAGGAAAGAACAGTTTCTTGCCCAAATGGCTAATAAAATCTATAAAGAGCCTCTTCAATGCCCAGCTTCCTCTTGAAGTAATTGGTGCTGCCAGGAGCAGATGTTTCATGTTATTAAAAGTCCTAAGTTATTAAAACATTTAAGTACCATATTCTGAAGGTCTCTGAAAGATTTGAAGAATACCTATCTAATGGAAATATATCTCTATATATCTAGAAAATCTAACTAACAAGACTACAAACTTTACTATTATAGATGACTATCTATTAACCTGTATTTCTTAATTATACATTATATATTACATGTTAAATGAGCTACACAACACAGTATCTTAATTAAGAGCAAAAATATACATATAATAAAATTGACCTTAAATTTGTATCAATAGACCAAGATCCACACCAAAGCTTACCTCTATAGCATATCCCCTTTTAAATGTAAACAAACATTTATAAACAATATTTGAAAATTTGGGCATAGTTTCAGAAGTTGTGAGTTCTGCAAAACTACCATCTACTGTATAAATAAACTTTTCTGAGGAGGTCTGAGAACTACACTAATATACAATTTTCCAAACTGCTTCCTGCTTTTTGTTGAGTGAAGTAATTTATGAGGGTTTTCATGATGACCTTTAAAATGGGTCTTGATTCATCAAACTACATTAGTCTGGAAGGAATCCACAAGTTCTTATCCTCTGTGGAAACAAAAGAAGAACCTTTTTTCCAAAGTAACATATCCTTAGATGCAAATTCTGTAGAGAACCTGAGTTAGGTTTTACTATCCAGACCATGGGCTGCTTCTATTGAGGACCTGAGTATGTTTTCCTATCCATGCTAAGTGGCTCACAACTTTCCATAACTCCACCTCCAGAGGATTTGATGTTATTTACTTACTTCCATAGACTCCTGCATTCATGTATGCATACATGTATACATGATTTAATAAATCATGAGCATGAATTTAAAATTGAAACTAATTTCTTTCTTAGACATTTAGCTCAGAAAAAAAATCCATTATACACAAAACAAATGAACCCAAAAGAACAAAAAACAATCCATACATGAATGTTTAGATCAGCTCTGTAATAGCCCTGTGCTGGAACACACAAATATACCTCTTGATTCTCTGCATGTGTGCTGTGTTTATACATATCAGTGGAAATATTAAGTGGAATAGTTGCATGAGTTTATCATGCTGAAATAGTATCTGGATGGAAGGAGTTTAAAATTCTGGTAGAATTTAAAATAGTTTAAGTAGAGTTTACATATCAACGTGAGAATAAATGAGTTTACCAAAAGAGAAAATCAAGCCCCTGGAAAATTTTTAAAATAACTCTATTTTGTATTTTCAGGTACATCATAACATTGAAACTATTCCAATATCCAATAAATTACTAAACATTGTAAAACAACTTTTTCACATTATTTTATCTCCAACAGATTAACTATATCAATGATTTCCTCTTTAAGTTAATGGCGTCTACCTCTCTCAGTGTAAGAGAGCTTAATACAAAGGACAAAACTATTGTTTAAAAATATTTCATTATGTCTTCTCTTTATCCTGTATACCTCCTCCCATCTTGCTTCCTTACTATTTGATACTGCTGCCTGCCTCTGTGTTTGTATTTTAAAATTCTGTCTTGTTTAAACCTCTCTTTAACCAATTCTTCACCTCTAAAATACTAAAAGATGATTGAGTAGATGAAATAGATTCTTTTCAATGATGAAAAAGAAGTCCTAGAATTTCTACAACTGAACAAAGGATGATGTAGAGGGAACAGTGAGAAACATGGAGGGTAAGTGAATTCTGTGGGGGAGAAAACAACACAGTGATCGCTTGTCCTTCAGGTAGAACTTTGATACTTAGGACATTTCAGGATGGAAAGAAATTCTGTCCTGCTGACTGCTGCTGAGCCCAGCACTGCAAAAGCCTTTGGATTTGGTGACACCAACAAGAGTTACATAGGTAGCATGATGCTGAGAGAGGTCACAGGAGAGAGAAGGTAGGGAGGAAAAGTAATGAAGAAAATATGTCTCCCAAGGGAGACTTGTCGTCTGAGGCTGCTTGTTCAGTCCCAGCTGCCCAGACCAAAAATAATCACATAGAAACTGCATAAATTAAAACACTGCTTAGCCAATCACTTAGGTGTATTGCTAGCTAGCTTTTTTTTATTTTTTTTTCACTTTTAATTTTTTATTATTGCATTATAAATAGTACCTAGCTAGCTAGCTTTTAATATCTTAAATTAACCCATCTCTCTGTGCATCACCACGAGGTTGTGGCCTACTGGCAAGGTTCCAACAGCCTCCTGTGGGCCTTTGTCTTCTTCGGCAGTTACATGGCCTCCTCGTGACTCCACCTTCTTTTCTCCTCTATCACTGCTTGGAATTCCCACCTTGCTCTATTCTGTGCTGCTATAGGCCCAAAGCAGATTCTTTATTAACCAATGGTAATAAATCATATTTGCATTGTACAGAGGGAAATCCCACATCCAACACTGGCTTTGTAGGACAGAATACAGGCAGGAGCTGTGGATACCGTAGAGAGCTGCTGAGGCTGGTTATTGTTTTAAAATTGGTTTGACTGGTGAGTTTTTTAATATTTCAAATGATCCACTGAGAATCATTATTATTGACTATGACTATGCACATAGAAAATCTTCAGATCATGTTCCCAGAAGAATATGTGGTGAGTGGAATTTTGGGTATGAGAAAAGAGTTTAGACTGAAACTATGTGTTATAGGTCAAAACAGGACCTGTGGAGAACAGAGGGACAGTGTAGGATGTTGTTTTCAAGATTTGAGGAATTTTAGAATATTATACTTTATTTTTATTACTTTGTGTTGTGATTTTTTCCTGATATTTGTGCTTACATATTTGGAAATTATAAACTGTGATTAAAAAGAAAGAGCTGTCATTCGAAAGTTTTTACGTGACAAAGAGAAATAGTACAAGTATTTGTTGTACTACAAAAGATCAGAAACAAGAGACAAAGGCTAGGATTCTAAATTCTTTTTGTTGATCTCTATTTTATTATGAACCTTAAAACCTGTTTTACATCAGACATGACAAAAATAGAACTTAGAAACCATAAGAAGGAAATAGAACCTGTTTTCTGGGGCTGGGATTTACTACAGAAACAAATAGTTTCTGATGAGGGTTTCCAATATAAGTAAAATGTTTTGATGTCAGCTCAATTTTATAGAGTGAAAAGTTTAGATTTTAGCAAGAAATTCTACTTAAAGAAATACAGATAAGATAGTGTCCAAGAAGAAAAACTTTGAGGCAATGATTGCTGATAGAACAGTAGAACATGAAAATATCAAATTTAGTAAAATTGAAACATTAATAAGAACATTTTAAAAATTTGTATGAATTATTCATTCTTCATTTGCTGTGCTAGGCAACTACTCTACACCTGACAAACATTCCAAACCTCACACAAAATTTTATTAATTTTTATTAAATCTTTTGCTTGTTTTGTGTGTGTGCGTGTGTGTGTGTGTAAGGAAGAGAAAGAGAGAGAGAGAGAGATCACTGGAAGTCACAGTATAGGTGTGGAGGTCAGAAGACAACTTTCAGGAATCAGTTCTCTTCATCCATCACATGGGCTCCAGGGATTAAACTCCTGTCATCAAATAATTGATGGCGAACATCTTTAGCTATTTAGTCATCTTGCCAGTTCTAAAGATTGTATTTACAAAAACAAAACAAAAAGAAGGATGTGTGGTAAATGTAAGAGAGTAAGCATTAAGTATGATAAAATATTTTATAGCTCATTTTGAGTAAACATTCTGTTTGACTAAATTTTCAAATAATCTCCATCTGTTTTATAAAAAAAAACAACTTAAGATATCCTAATTTCTGTTGCCACCAATTTAGACAATATCAATAGCATAATGCTATCAACCCTTTCCTGCCAAGGCTAAAAGTATTAATTTAGCATTAGTTTCACTTGACCTGGGGTAGTCATGATTATAGGGAAGAGCAAACAACTTTGTTTCTGTTGCTCACTTAGTCTTGACACATGAGCCAGTATGAGCCACCATTTAACTAATTCTGCTCAAGTTCTTTCATCATGCAATATACTCAACTTAAGGGATGAATGTCTAGGAGGAAAAAAATAAGCCAATAGCCACTTACTCCAGAGGGTACACAGTCTAATCCATTTGTGCAAATAACCCACCCTTTTCACTTGAGCAGAAATCAGTGAGAGGAGCACATGCATTCTTATTATCAACCTATCACCAGAGCATTCAAAGTTTGTTTCAAGTCACAGTCTGCCTATTCCTACCCATACCCTTCCTCCCAGTAATATTGCACATCTAATCTGTAAAAAAGACAAAGGATAATGAGTCCTAACAACTCCACTTAATGCTTAAAGTATTGTATGTATGTACGTATGTATTGTAGTATATTATAGTATAGTATATATGTATGTATGCATGCATGCAAGCATGTGTAGTGTGTGTGTGTGTTCTTTACAGGATAGATTTGGGTGCTTTGCAGGGACATTTTCATTGATCCTGTCTGGATGGAGGCAAAAAATTAGTCATCACAACTCATGTAGGAAAGGAGGAGCACATGCTTTGAACTTGTGAATAAGACAAAATTAGAGTCTCTTAATTCCTCAGAAAATAACTTGCACAAGATCTCAGAAAACTAGATCTTGGTTTTGTTTAGCTGAAACCATTTTAAATTTTCTATTGAGAGGAAAATGGGGAGGAGGAAAAAGGACAATATTTGTGAAAAATTCTTTGTCTCTTTAAATGGATCCAAATATTTGAAAAATTCTGATGCCAAGATGATTTTGAAAACTAATCATCTTTCATGTTAGGAAAGTTTAAATTGCCAGCTTAAGCCTGTTAAAATATTTTTTATTGCATTCTTAGTAATTTCCCATGGAAGCATTTCTAAAGGCTCAGCAAAACATTTACAATTTCATAAAAACCTTTTAAATTAATTTATAACTTAGCTATGAAGTCTTTTGGGGAGACTCAAAACAGTGGGTGACCTCATATCCATAATGTGTATGCTTAAATGTTTTATTACAACCAAGTGGATTAGGATGGAATTATTTAACTTTAGATATTCCATTTTATTTAACCACAATCTGGCCTTTTGCTTAAACTGATTTATTTCTATTTTGTACAATTCCTAATGTATTCTGCTTTACTTTATTATCAACCACAGTGGCAAGAAGAAGTGAATATAAGAAAATACTGACCAATATAGTAATTGTCATTGTCATTTTACTGAATCATAATTTAGGATAATAAGTATTTCCTTATAAATGCTCTGGGTGAGATGGATTGTCTTGGTTCTTTGTGTACCCACTGATGCAATTTCTTGGTCCACCTTTTTAAAATCTCAGGTTGTTATGGCAACCAATTGTGTGCAAGCATAACCTGGCAGCTCATTGCCTCTGCAGCATACCTTTATTTTCTACCCTAAGGCATCTTAACATTTACCTTTATCTATGTTTGCTTTCTATGAGTGCTTTATTGGCTCTATGTGTTTTTCCTGAGTTATATTTTAGTCATATTTGTGTGACTAATCAGATCATGCTGTAATTGCTCATTTCTAATTAGTATTTATTTGCACCTCTAACTGGCAACTTGACCCGAGGGCTAAGTAAAGAAACCTTTTAAATTTTTTTAAACCTTTATTTCTAAAAATTATCTGAAAAATCTAGCCTGATTGATTTCTGGTTGGCAGTCTTCACTCTCATCCAGCAAAATATCACATGGTCCTCTTTATGAAATTTCTGTGGATACCAAAGATGTTGCATGTAACAAGATGTTCTATGTAACAATTGTAATTTTCTCAGGAATATTTCTGATACTCTTGGAAATGAACATGGAGCTAAGTGGAAGTCTTACAAAATCTCTACCACAGGATTCTCTCGGTGAATCTAGAGATTGCTTTATCCTTTTACTAAGGTTGTCATGACCCAAGAACAATATTCAGCACTCAGTACTCAGTGTCCATCAAACATCAGGAAGTCTTTCCAAAAGAATTCATTAGTTTATCTCTGGCTTAAGGGTGAGCCTATAGTTAGCTCCTAAACCTATGCAAACAAGGTCATCAATAATGACAAAGTATTCAAACATCTGAGCCCATGTAAAATATTCTCCTTCAAATCACCACAAGTACCATGAGACTGATTGCCAAGTTCTGCTGCTGTCTAAAGATATAGCTCAGCTTCTTAAACTTAGCTATAACAATTTTTGTGTTGACCCTAAGAAAAACACTTTCCCATTGCTCCAGTGAAGTGTAGAATGTTTCACCTCAAAGGTGCTAATCTCTTATTAATCATAGATTAATTTTCAGGCAGGTCTGATGAATACTCAGTTGTCTTAGTAACACATGAGAGATTTCACTTCATTAGTTCTGATCTCTGTGACAAACATAGTTCTTCAGGCCCAGCCTCATCAAGATACGGGTCCTTAATCAAAATATAAGTTCTTGCTATCTTCTGAAACATGAGGAGTTTTCTACTTTTATTTTATTTCATTTGCATATATTTTTCTTCTCTCTTTTTACCCTACAGATTAATTACATATATATTTTGACTTCCAATTCAGTGGGGTTTTTTTTATGAGATTCCTGAGTGTGCAAATGAGTGAGTCTCTGTTTCTTATAACTTCTCTTGGATCTTTTCCTTCTGTTTGCTTTGTTCTATTTCAATGTGTTAGATTTTGTTTTATCTTTTATATTATATTATTTTATAATACCTTAGGAGCCTTTTTTTCTGAGAGAAAGAAAGGGGATGATTCCAGATGAGGGGGAAAGTGATGAGGAATTGGTAGGAGGAGAGAGAGGGGAAACTGTAATCAGAATATATTATATGAGATAAAAACTATTCTCAATAAAAGGAAAATGCTAATTGTATATTTCTTTGTAAACCTGAATGATTAACAAAAGTTGGAATAAACCTATATAATTGTTTAAGCTCTGAAACAACATTGAGACAAAGAACCTCCAAAGATACCATTGAGTTCCTTTTCTTTTGACTATCTACTGCTAGGCAAGCAACCTACCCTTAAGAGTAGTTTGTTTCGCTGGTGAGACTCCCTTGGAGAAAATTAAATTTTTATTTGCAAGTGGTTATTATTAGATATTTCTTCTGGGTTAGGGACAGAGATATTGTTAACTTCCCCTTTCAGCCCTAGTACTTTATCTGGTGCAGACCTGTGCAGGCCCTGTGCATGCTACCTCAGTCTCTATTAGTTCATATGTGCATCAGTGCTGTTGATTTAGAGGGACTTGTTTTCTCATAGCCTCTCTTACCCCTAGCTTTTACACTCTTTGTTCCTGCTTTTCTGCAGGGTTCCCTGAGACCTGAACAGAGGGATTTGTTGGAAACATACCTTTTAGGACTGAGTGTTTAAAGGAATCTCATTCTCTGCAGAGTCTGGTTATGGATCTCTGAATTTATTTCCATCTGCTGCAGGAGGAAGCTTCTGTGATGATGGCTGAATATAGCAGAATCTCATTAGGAGTCATTTCATTTCTATGTTGTTTTAGGAGGACAGTATCTTTTAGAACAGTAGTATTTGTATTTTATACTATTATTAATCTAAAGCAATAGAACGTATACAATAATACATATACACGCATATATATATTTAGTGTGTGTGAGTGTGTGTGTGTGTGTGTGTGTGTGTGAATGACTTTGTTCAGCTAGTCCAACAATGGCTGTCTATCAATAGAAGTTTCAAGACTCCAGTAGTTGTTCAGTCCACATAGCTAGATGTCTCAACTGGTCTTCAGTATACACCAGAGTCCCAGATAAGTAAGCTTTAATGCAAGTGAAGGAATGGATATCACAACCAGAGTGAGAGAAGGCAGGCAAAGAGAGAACAAGCTACCTTCTTCCATGTCCTTTATATAGGCTGCCAGCAAAAGATGTGGCACATATTAAAGTTGGATCTTCCCACCTCAACAGAGCTAGATGAAATGTGTACCTTCAAACACCAAAGTTCCCGATTAGAAGTAAGTTTTCCAACTTCGAAGGATTTAAGTAAGAAAAAAATATTCCCTCACAAGTGTTCCCAGCTATTTAGGTTTCTGTTAATTCTAGATGTAGTCAAGTTTCCAAGCAAGAATAGCCATCATACCTTAGGACCTAGACTCTCCAGCCTTGGGTTTTTATTCACCTGAGCAGCAACCGTAATGGGTTCCTTCTAGTGGAGTGAACTTTATGTACAATCAGATATTGGTTGGTTATTCCATCAAGATTTGTGCCACTATTTCATTAGCATATCTTGAAGGCAAGACACCATCACCAATTGATGGGTTTGGAGATGGGTTTTTTATTTCTCTTTTGGTTGCATATAGATTATCTTCCTGTATCAAAGATGCTAAACTGTTGCCATGAAGGTGCTACATAGGCTCCAGCTCAGCTTCTCCCTGTTCATTGAGTTGTGTAGGTGTTGTCTTTAGCAGTAAGGCTTTACCATAATTCTGTAGAAAGCAATACGTTATTTAGCAACAGCCTGGGTTGTTTACCAAGGTACAACATGTTTCTCACGGGACCCTTTTGTTCAACAACTCAATTAGATGGAACCCATTTCCAGGACTGAAAGCTTTATTTGGGGACAAGAAATATCCAACTGGACCTCTGCTATGTCTATTATTTGATGATCTCATTTAGACTACTTGTATATATATGTATATATTTTAGGAAACTTCTATTGTATTAGGTTTCCATGTCACTGCTCAATGGCCCCTGATTTTACTTGCCTCTGCCTGTATTACCACCCTTGTTCTCTTCTCTCTCCCTCCCAGTTGATCCTCCTGCTCTAGTATCTCCCATCCATTAATAACTATCTATTATATTTTCTTTTCCTAGAGAGATTTATCTGTCTCCCCTAGCTCATTGCTCTATTCCTAACCTCAATGTTTCTATGGACTGTAGCTGGGTTATCATTGACTTAGCAACTAATATCCACATGTAAGCAAATATATACAATATCTGTCTTTCTGAATCTGGGTTATCTCACTCAAGTTGGTTTTTTCTAGTGGATCTACTTACCTGTGAATTTCATGATGTCATTTTTTAAATGGCTGAGTGGTATTCCATTGTGAAAATGTACCACATGTTCTTCATTTGTTCTTTTCTTAAGGGACATTATCTCGCACTTATGAATAGAGCAGCAATGAAAAAGATGAACCAGTATCTGTGGTAGGATGAAGTACCTTTTGGGTATATTCCCAACAGTAGTGTAGCTGGATCTTGAGGTAGATCAATTTCCATATTCTTGAGGAATTTCCATACTGATTTTATTGTGGCAATAAAGTTTGCAGTCCCACCAGCAATGAATGACTATTACCCTTACTTGCATCCTCACCAGCATGAGCTGTCATTTGTTTTATTTATCTTCACCATTCTGACTGGCATAAAATGAAATCTCAAATTAGTTTTGAATTGCATTTGCCTGATGACTAAGGATGTTGGACATTTTAATAATCTCAGACATTTGAGTTTTATCCTTTAAACGTTCTCCGTTTAGATCTGTACCCAATTTTAATTGGATTGTTTGTTTTCTTGGTATCAACTTTTTAAAGATCTTTATGTATTTTGAATATTATTACTCTATCACATGTGTAGTTGGGAAAAATCATTTCCCATTCTATAGGCTGCTGCTTTGTCCAAATGATGGTTTCCTTGCCATGCAGGAAATTTTTACTTCTATAAGGTCCCATTTATTAATTGTTGATATTAGTGCCTGTGCTAACAGTGTTCTGTTCATAGAGTCTTTTTTCTGTTCCAGTTAGTTCAAGGCTATTCCTCTCTTTCTTCTCTATCAGGTTCAGTGTGCCTGGTTTTATGCTGAACTCTTTGATCCATGTGGAATTCAGGTTTGTTCAGGGTTATAAGTGTGGATCTATTTGTATACTTATACATGCAGTTATCCAGTTTGACAAATAGCATTTGTTGAAGATGTTGTCTTTTTTCCAGTGTGTGTTTCTGGACTCTTTATCATAATAAAGAAATAAATCAGATATCAATAGGTACATGGATTTATGTCTGGGTCTTCAATTTGATTTCATTGATCAACATGTCTTCTTTTGTGCCAATACTATGCTGTTTATGTTACTATAACCCTGTACTATAAATTGAAGTTAGGGGTTGTTATATCTCTAGTAATTCTCTTGTTATTCAAGATTGTTTTAGCTATCTTGGGTGTTTGTGTTTCCATAAAAAATTGTCCTTTAAAGAATTTTTTTGTCATTTAATGGTGATCTCATGGGATCTGTAGAATGCTTATGGTAGGATGACCATTTTTACTATATTGATGTCACCAATTCATTAGCATTTGGAGATCTTTCAACCTTCTGATATCTTCTTCAGTTTATTTCTTCAAAGACATACAGGTCTTTCACTTGCTTGGAAGAGTTACACGAATATATTCTATATTATTTGAGGCTATTATGAAAGTAGTTTTTCCCTGGTTTCTTTCTCAGCCAATTTGATATTTTATACAAGAGAGCTACTCATTTTTGTGAAATAATTTTATTTCCAGATACTTTGCTAAAAGTGTTTATCAGTTATAGGATTTTCCCAATATAATTTTGGGGTCATTTATGTATACTATCATATCATATTCAAATAAAGATACCTTTAGTTCTTCTTTTTCCAAATTATATTCCTTAGTCTCCTTCAGTTATCCTATTGCTCTAGCTAAGACTTCAAATACTATATTGAATAGATGTGGAGA
>PVIU01006060.1:0-105828 GCA_004026605.1 Ondatra zibethicus | reverse complement strand
TTGAGGTCCTAGCTAGAGCAATAAGACACCAAAGAGAGATCAAGGGGATACAAATTGGAAAAGAAGAAGTCAAACTCTCACTGTTTGCTGATGATATGATAGTTTACATAAGTGATCCCAAAAATTCTACCAAGGAACTTCTACAACTCATAAACACATTTAGCAAGGTAGCAGGATACAAGATTAACTCAAAAAAATGCATTTGTCAAATGGAAATCACAAATGCTTTGGAGGAGAGGTTTTGCTTTTGTTCCCACAGGAAAGAAGAGGCTGTGGATTCATTCCAGGTTTTCTTGGATCTAATTTGATGAGGGGAGGCCTCCTGAATCTTGACAGGTGATATCTATTAACAAAAGTTATAACAGGTCTTCCCAGGACTTGGCCATTATCTCAAATTTTCTCTCTGGGACCCTAAAGATGGCTTCACCCACATTCAGCAGGAAGCAGTCTAGAGAACACAATGACCACATTCCCAAGAGAAAAGAGGGCTGTGGGTGATCTTTGGTTATTTGTGGGTCATGGGTGTTATATTTAGGAGAATATAGGAATATAAGATAAAAAGACAATTATTATCTCAGATATTTGCACTGGCATGGATGTTGGTATATGGGTACAATTCAAAGTCAATTTTGTTACACTGTATTTATGTTCTTACTCTTGTTTAAAGGACTTTTGTATTATTTTACAAATTTTAGGTAATATTTGTTACAAAGCTGTATATATGTATCTACTCTTGTTTAAAGGATTTTTGTATATTAAACCAATTTAATTTTTTTTTTGTTTATTTTTTGAGGCGAGGTTTCTCTGTAGCTTTGGAGTCTGTCCTGGAACTCTCTCTGTAGACCAGGCTGGCTTCGAACTCATAGAGATCCGCCTGCCTCTGCCTCCTGAGTGCTGGGATTAAAGGCGTGTGCCACCACCACACTGCTCAATATAAGGACATTCAGAAAGGAAGAGGGAGAGGAAACGCATGTCACTTCCCGGCAAAAACAGACTCAGAGCCAGGCAGTGGTAGCACACGCCTTTAATCCCAGCACTCGGGAGGTAGAGGCAGGCAGATCTCTGTGAGTTCGAGGCCAGCCTGGCCTACAAGAGTGAATACAGGCTCCAAAAACTACAGTGAAACCCTGTCTCCAAAACAAAAAAAAATAATAATAACTTTTAAGACCAGGAAGTAATTTAACACTCACTAAAAATAAACATAAGAAAATAGGGCCAGCAAGATGGCTTAGTGGATAACAGAGGCTCCTGCCAATCCTGACGATCCCCGAACTCCCCTTGGTAGAAAGAGAGAACCAGCCCCGAGAATCAATTCTCACAAGTTATCATCAATCTTTCGCATGTATTCCATAGCATGTGTACACACACTAAATGAATAAGGGAAAAATGTTCATAAAAAGACAATGGAATTGAGAGATATCTCTTACCACGGCCAAGTGTGTATACATGAGAAACCCGTAAGCTTACTTAATTATGTTCAATCTATAACACCTGTTGATGAAACTGGTTTCTGTTCAAAACATATCATTGAAATTGTGAAGATCAATTAAGACCAATTACAAATGGGGAAAGCCAAAGCCTTTGAATACGATAGGCTAACATACCTGGAAAACTCCAAAGGAACGATCACACAGCTTAAACGGTGAAAAATGAACAAGCCGGAAGTGCACAGAGTGAACGTAAAAACCAACAGCCTTGGGAGGGGCAGCGCTGGCCTTGAACCCAGGGCTTTGCCCAAAATGGAAAGCGGAGGCACTAGGCGGTTAGGAAAAGCATTAAGTGTTCAATAATGCTGAACGAAGGTTAAGCAATAAAAGTCACTGCCCAGCTCGTGTGAAGTGGCGGAGTCCAGGAGGTCAGCATAGCCCAGCTGCCCTGGCGGGAGGATAAAGGCAGCTAATAAAGTTCTAAGGAAAGCTGCTTCAGGTGGCGTCAGTTGGAGTTTGGTCTACTTCGAGCCCCCGAGGTCAAATCAGCTGCAGAAGAAAGGAGTAAAACAAACCGCTCCGCATTTACAGAGTCCAGCTTGATCATATGCTCATTCAGTCCCGAAGGGAAAAAAATAAAAGAATATGGGGGAAAAAAAAAACGCTCCGCAGTCGTCACCACCTCCACGCACGCCCTAGTCGTTACAAGCGACGGCTGCTAACTTGCGTCTACCCTGCGCATCCCATGCAGGTTCCCCAGGCCATGTCCAGGCGGAAAGCACAAGGAGCGATGTCGGGGTCCAGCCACAACGAAATGCGCTCGCTCCAGGGCAGGGGCATGAGGATTAGAATTGTTAAGCAAAAGGAACAGAGCTACGAGAGAAATAACAGACAGAAGCAGCGCGGTCAGGGTAGAGCGGATCCACCCCTATACTCAAAATACTAATTAGCCACACCTAATGCTATTCGTCTCTAGCCACACCTGTTGTCAACGACTTTGCTCGAACTCTCTGCCCTTTAGTCAAGGTGGAACAGGCTCACAACTGTGGGCCCTAACAGAGAGGGATTCTGGGAGACACAATTGCAGCTTGGTGGGACTGACATAGTTCAGACCATATAGGTGTGAGCATCTGCAACCCACAGGGACACTAATGTCGTTTTCTTTCTTGGTTGGGATTTTAGTAATATATCATACACACACATGCGTGCGCAATTGTGTATGTAACAATTACTGAAAAAAGAGGTCATGATTTTGAGGGAGCAAGGAGGGGTATATGGAAGGGTTCTGAGGGAGGAAAGGGAAGGGTGTAAATGATGTAATTGTATTATCATAGTCTCCAAAAATAAAAGAAGAAATAATAAAAAATGCAGCCCACCCCTACACCTTACAGGTAATCTGGGCGCCCTTGGAAAGTTCTGTGGATCGCATGCTCCCTCTAGTGGTCAATGTCTTCCCTTGTCTCTCCTTTCCGTTCTCTTTTGCGCTTAACGATGGAGAAAATTCACTCCTGCAAACAACACAGAACTAGCTCTGTAAAGTCCTCAGAAAATGTTTCAACCCTGTGTAAGTATGCTTACATAATCCGTATGCTCCGCCCAGAGTCCTCTTTTTCTAAATAATTATTTTTTAAAAAAAATTTTTATGAGTATGGGTGTTTTGCCTGAATGTATAGCTGCACCATGTATATCCAGTGCCCGTGAAGGCCAGAAGAGGGCACCAGATCCCCTGGAACTTGAGTTACAGATGGTCCTGAGCCACCATGTGGGTGCTGTGATCTAAACCCAGGTCCTCTGGCGAAGCAGCCAGGGCTCTTAACCACTAAGCCACCTGTCCTGCCCCCATATGGTTTTTTTTCTTTTATTCTGTCATATATTATATCCCTACCAAGCTTCCTCTCCCTCCCCCACCTCTGCTCTCCCCCAGATTCACTCCTCCTCCACTTCCCTTAAAAAGGGGTGGAGGGTGGAGAGAGCAGGCCTCTCACTGATACCCACTGAACATGGCCTAATAAGACTAGGCACAGACCCTCAAATCAAGGCTGGACGAGGCAACCCATTAGTAGAAAAGGGGTCCCATGAGCAGGGAAAAGACTCAGAGGTGCCCCCTCCCACTGCTGGGAGTCCCAAGTTGAGCAACCATAGAGTATATGCAGAGGACCTAACTCAGGCCCACACAGGGTCTCTGTCAGTCACTTCAGGCTCTGGGAGCCCTTATGGGTCCTGCTTAGTTGATTCTGTGGGCTGTGTTCTCACGGTGTCCTCTACCCCTCTGGCTCCTGCGATCCTTCCTCTCCCTCTTCTGCAAGGTCCCCCTGGCTCTGCCTAGTGTTTGGCCGTGGGTCTCTGCATCTGCACCCACCAGTTGCTGGATGGCGACTCTCTGATAATTGAGGCTAGTCACCTATCTAAGAGTATAAAAGAATAGCATTAGGAATCATTTTATTGACTTTTTTCTCTTTTTTGCCAGTCATGTTCATTTCTATCCTGGGTCTCTGGGCTGTCCTGCTTCTGGTTCCTGGCCATCAGGGCAGTGTTAACTGTGGGCTCTCTATCCTGGCATGAGCCCGAAGTTGGACCAGTCGTTGGTTGGTCACTCCCACAAGTTATATGCCACAATTATTCCAGTACATCTTGCAGATTGTAGGTCAAGGATTTTGTGGCTGGGTTGATGTCCCAGTCCTACCGCCAGGAGACTTTCCTGGTTAAAGAAGATGGTCAGTTCAGGCTCTGTGTTACCCATTACCATAGGGCAACTCCCAGAGATTCTGGGGATTTCCACTCCACTAGATTTCTACATCCCCCCCATTGGCCCCAAGTTCCAGTTGTCTCTCCCAGTACTTTCTCCTCTGTCCCTCCCACCCCTGCCTGATCACTCTTGTTCACATCTCCGCCTACCCCAAGTCCATCCAGGAAATCTATTTCCCCTTCCCAAAGAGACCCATGCACCCCCACCTTGAAGCCTTCCTTGCTGCCTAGCCTCTCTGAGTCTGTGGATTGTAGCATGGTTGTCCTTTGTTTTATGTCTAATATCCACTTATGGATGAGTACACACCATGTTTGTCTTTCTGAGTCTAGGTTACCTCACTCGGGATGATTTTTTTTTCTAATTTCATCCATTTGCCTGTGAATTTCATGGTGTCCTTTTTGTATAAATGGACCACATTTTCTTTATCTCTTCTTCAGTTGAGGGGCATCTAGGTTGTTTCCAGTTTATGGCTATTATGAATAATGCTGCTATGACCATAGCTGAGCAAGTGTTCTTGTGGTATGATGGAGCATCCTTTGGGTATATACCCAAGGGTGTATGATGAGGTCTAGAGACAGATCAATTCCCAATTTTCTGAGGAATTTCCATATTAATTTCCATAGTGGCTGTACAAGTTTATACTCCTGCCAGCAATGGAGGAGTGTTCCCCTTGCTCCACATCCTCTCCAGCATAAGCTGTCATTTGTGGTTTTGATCTCAGTCATTCTGATGGGTGTTAAAGGGAATCTCAAAGCAGGTTTGATTTGCATTTCCTCGATGGCTAAGGATATTGAACATTTCTTTAAATGTTTCTCCGTCCCTTGAGATTCCTCTGTTGAGAGTTCTGTGTTTAGAGCCATACCCCATTTTTAATTGTATTATTTGGTATGTTGAGGTCTAGTTTCTCGAGTTCTTTATATATCTTGGAAATCAGCACTCTGTCTGATGTAGAGTTGGTGATGATCTTTTCCCATTCTGTAGACCGCCATTTTATCTTTTTGACTATGTCCTTTACCCTACAGAAGTGTTTTTTTCTTCAGCTTTATGAGGTCCCATTTATTAAGTGTTGATTTAGTGCCTGTGCTATTGGTGTATTCTTCAGAAAGTTGTCTCCTGCGCCAGTGTGGTCAAGGCTGTTCTCCACTTTCTCTTCTCTCAGGTTCAGTGTGTCTGGTTTTCTGTTGGAGTCTTTGATTCACTTGAACTTGAGTTTTGTGCATGGCAATAGATATGGAACTATTTGCGTTCTTCTACATGTTGAGATCCAGTTATGCCAGCACCATTTGTTGAAGATGCTTCCTTTATTCCATTGTATAATTTTGGCTTCTTTGTAAAAAAAAAAATCAGGTGTCAATAGGTGTGTGGATTTATGTCTGGGTCTTTGATTTGATTCCATTGGTCCACCTGTCTGTTTTTATGCCAATACTATGCTGTTTTCATTGCTGTAGCTCTATAATAGAGCTTGATGTCATGGATGGTGATGCCTCTGGAAGTTCCTTGATTGTACAGGATTGTTGGACTGTTTTGGCTATCCTGGGTTTTTTGGTTTTCCATATGAAGTTCAGTATTTTCCTTTCAAGGTCGGTAAAGAATTGTGTTGGAGCCGGGCGGTAGTGGTGCACACCTTTAATCCCAGCACTCAGGAGGCAGAATCAGGTGGATCTACATGAGTTCAATAGTAGCCTGGTCTAAAGAGTGAGTTCTAGAACATCCAGAGCTACACAGAGAGACCTTGTCTTGAAAAACAGAGAGAGAGAGAGAATTGTGTTAGAATTTTGATGGGGATTGCATTAAGTCTGTAAATTGCTTTGGGTAGGCTGGTTATTTTTACTGTTAATCCCACCAACCTATAAGCATGGTAGATCTTTCCATCTTCTGGTATCTTCAGTTTCTTTCTTCAAGGACTTGAAGTTTTTGTCATATAAGTCTTCCACTTGCACGGTTAAAGTTACACCCAGATATTTTATATTATTGTGGCTATTGTGAAGGATGATGTTTCCCTGATTTCTTTCTCAGCCTGTTTGGAATTTTTATATTGGAAGGCTACTGATTTTTTTTTTTTTTAGTTAATCTTGTATCCAGTCACATTGTTGAAAGTGCTTATCAGCTGTAGGAGTTCCCAGGTAGAATTGTTGGGTCACTTATTTATACTATCGTATCACCTGTGAATAGCAAAAGTTTCACTTCTTCCTTTCCAATTTGTATCCCCTTGGAGTTCTTTTGTTGTCTTATTGGTCTAGCTATAAATATAGTATTATGTAGTATACTATATATATGTATACTACATAATACTATGTGTATTACATAAATATGTATATGTAGTATATGTATATATGTATACTACGTAATACTATATTTATATATACTATATATGTATATATGTATACTATTATATGTGTGTGTGTATATATATATTATTTTGAATGCATATGGAGAGGAGTGGACAGCCTTGTCTTGTTCTTGATTTTAGTGGAATCGCTTTGAGTTTTTCTCCATTTAATTTGATGTTGGCTATCAGTTTGCTGTAAATTGTCTTTATTATGTTTAGATATGTTCCTTGTATCTCTGACCTCTCTAGGGCCTTTATCATGAAAGGGTATCGGATTTTGGTAAAGGTTTTACCAAATCCTTTAGATCCTCATCAGCATCTAATGAGATGATCATGTGATTTTATTCATTCAGTTTATACGGTAGATAACATTGTCAGAATTTAGTATGTTGAACCAACCCTGAATCTATAGGATGAGACCTACTTGATCATGATGAGTGATCTCTTTGATGTGGGTTCAGTTTGTGGGTATTTTATTGAGTATTTTTACATCTATGTTCATGAAAGAAAGTGGTCTGTAAGTCTCTATTTTTGTTGAATCTTTGTGTGGTTTGTATATCAGGGTGACTGTTGCCTTATAAGATTAATTTAGCAATGTTCTTTCCATTTGTATTTTATGGGAAAACTGGAGGAGTTTTGGAACTAGGTCTTCTTTGAAAGCCTAGTGGAATTCTACACTAAAATCATCTGGCCCTAGGCTTTTTTAGGTTGGGGCACTTTTAATGACTGGTTCTATTTCCTTAGAGGGTTGCAGGTCTTTTTTTTTTTTTTTTTTTTAGCAATTTGGGAGATCATCCTACTTTTTAAAAAATATTTATTTATTTATTTATTATGTATACAATATTCTGTCTGTGTGTATGACTGCAGGCCAGAAGAGGGCACCAGACCTCACTACAGATGGTTGTGAGCCACCATGTGGTTGCCGGGAATTGAACTCAACCTCTGAAAGAGCAGGCAATGCTCTTAACCACTGAGCCATCTCTCCAGCCCCTACCGGTTACTTAAATTGTTCATCTGATCTTGATTTAACTTTGGTAAGTGGTATCTATCAAGAAACTCAACTATTTCTTTTAGATTTTCCAGTTTCTTGGAGTACAGGTTTTTCAAGTATAACCTAGTGATTCTCTGGACTCCTTGGTGTCTGTGGTTATGCCCCCTTTTCATCTCCTACTGCTGCCTTGAGACCCAGTCTCCAGCAGAGTAAGCCAACTGCTGGACAGACAAGCAGACACACAGGGACTTTTCTGAAGGCCAAAGCTTAGGTCTTTATTTTATTATTCTTTCTGTTGCCTGTTCTACCCTATTCTTCTGATGGTTCCCTTCTATCTTGATGTCTTCCTTCTAACTAACTTTTCCCCTTACGAGTATATATCACAGCAAAATCTTCAAGCAGTATAAAAATTATGAGGTTGCATTCTATTTTTCAAGTGAATGATTACAATGAATCATGTAAAAAGCATGTTTCTCATTTCCCTTACACGATTAAATATCCTACATATTAGAGATGAAAAACAAATTATCCCCAAACCCACATACATTCATATTCAAGCAACTTGTTATAGATTAACAGAGTGTGATCAAGCAAGATATTTTACTCAGCCAGGTCTTTTACTGGCAGGCTGCATTTTTGGGTTACAAAGAAAGGATTGATCACTTT
Source organism: Ondatra zibethicus (assembly GCA_004026605.1). Lineage (NCBI taxonomy): Eukaryota > Metazoa > Chordata > Mammalia > Rodentia > Cricetidae > Ondatra > Ondatra zibethicus. The sequence goes on along the minus strand of PVIU01006060.1, from coordinate 97,669 downwards.
ATCTCAAAAGGTAATCTTAAAAGGAATTTAAAAGAACCACAAACCTAAACTTTTATATATGAAAAAACAATCATCAGTCATCACTACCTTAAATCCTCAGGGTGCATAGCCACTCATCAACAGGAAACTGAAGGCAGAAATGGGTAAAAGGAATTCATCATCATGTTTGATCGCCAACCCATCCCTACAAGAAAGGCACACCAGCTAATAAGAACTGGGCTGCTCTGTTCTTGTTCCCTGACCATACCACGTCCTCACTCAGCGATGCAACTTTCTAAACTTCAGACTGTTTCCCCAGGTTTCCCACCTCAAGGCTATTAGCAGAAACATCGTAACTTAACCCTAAGTCGTGTTTAAAGCTTAGCATTGGCTGTGATGCACTCCAAAACCCATGAGCACGTCTCTCAAAAGTAAGATTAAAAGAGCTTGGAGCAAATTTAGCTTCTGGGACACAACTGTTTTTCTTAATCGCTAACCTAAGCTACAGTCCATGCGGCTCCTCAAGAGAAACTAGCTGTATGATAATTCTTATTCTTAGTTTCTATCCTCTGCAGGGGCAATACCATATCTTGCTTTTAGCGATATTAGTTTTTCCACTAAGCTAACCTCTATCACAATTCCTTATTATACTTATTAAAGACTCTCAATAATCAAAATCCTATTTCAAATAACACTGTTATTGTATAAAATCATTGCTTCAGTTAGAAAGTACCGTTTAAGAGGATACCATCTTCATAAAAATCCACAGGTAGAAATGCCCAGTAGAATGGCGTATTTCCACGAGATAATCACACAACAGTAAAGGCAGTGGGCATCTTCCTGTGCTCATTCACACCATGTCTGAGACCAGAGAAAAAGGGGCAGCAGCAAACGTACAAAGACGTAAGAGTAGCAAGAGACATTCCAGAGCCGAGGCTCTCAAGGCCTTGCCTATCGAACATTCACCTATCAGAAGAGCTTTGCTTCCTGGTGGGCTGATCCCCTGAAGTCAATTGCTACCAGCTGCTCCTCTGAAATGGCCACCAGCAATTTCTGGTTTTGTTATTCTGGATATTTTCTTTCTGTCTTTTAGTGAGTTTGGAGAAGGGTTCGTCTATCTTGTTGATTTTCTCGAAGAACCAACTCTGTTTCGTTGATTCTTTGTATTATTCTCTGTGTTTCTCATTTACTGATTTCAGCTCTCGGTTTATTTCCTGCCACCCACTCCTCTTAGGTGTACCTGCTTCTTTTTGTGCTAAAGCTTTCAGGTGTGCTGTTAAGTCACTGGTGTGAAATCTCGCCAATTTCTTTATGCAAGCAATTAGTGCTATGAACTTTCCTCTTCACACTGCTTCCATGGTGTCCTATAAGTTTGGGTGTGTTCTGCACTTATTTTCATTGAGTTCTAGGAAGTCTTTCATTCTTTCTATATTTCTGCCTTGACCCAACAGTCATTCAATAGAGAGTTGTTCTGTTTCCGTGAGTTTGTAGGTTTTCTGTTGTTTCTCTTGTTGTTGATATTTTGAGTCTGTGCTGGTCTGATAGGATACAGGGGTTATTTCAGTTTTCTTGTGTCTGTTGAGACTTGCTTTGTGACCAAGTTGGTGGTCAGTTTTGGAGAAGGTTCTATGAGGTGCTGAGAAGAAAGTGCATTCTTTTGTGTTTGGGTGAAATGTTCCGTTGGGCCCATTTGGCTTATAAGATCTCTTAGCTCCAGTGTCTCTCAGTTTAGTTTTTGTTTGGTGAGAGTGGGGTGCTGAAGTCTCCCCCTGTCAATGTGTGAAGGCTGATGTGTGATTTAAGCTTCGGTAGTGTTTCCTTTACTAATGTGGATGCCCTTGCCTTTAGTGCATAGATATTAACTGAAAGATCATCTTGATGGATCTTTCCTTTGGTGAATATGACGTGCCCTTTCCTGTTTCTTTTGATTAATTTCTGTTTGAAGTCTATTTTGTTAGCTGTTAGAATGGTTAAACCAGCTTGTGTCTTAGGGCCATTTGCTTGGGAAAACATTTTTCTAACCTTTTACTCTGAGGTAATGTCTATCTTTAATGTTGAGGTGTGTTTCTTGTATGCAGAAGGATGGATCCTGTTTTCTTATCCATTCTGTTAGCCTGTGTCTTTTTATTGGGTAAACTGAGTCCATTGATATTGAGAGATATCCATAACCAGTGATTGTTGATTATTGCTATTTTGTTGGTGGGGGGGCTTCCCTTCTTTTGGTTTTGCTGGTATGAGATTATTTATTTCCTGTGTATCCACGGGTGTAGTTGTGGATTAGTATTTTTGATGGTTTTGGACCCTTCGGATCTGGAATATGGTGTAATACAACTCAGGCACAACCCCTATTATAATATTCTCAGCTACTGACAGTGATTCTGAAGTGTGTGAGGTGAAGCTTATGAACCTAAGGCTTTCTCTCGCCTTCCTAGGATGTGATCCCTGTGCATTACTATCTAATACCTCCACCAACAAAGACGAAGAATGGCAGCAAAGAGAAAGAAAAGGACTCAGAAAAAGAGAAAGATCTGAAAGAAGAGTTTACTGAAGCATTGCGAGATCTTAAAATTCAGTGGATGACAAAGTAGGTTGTTTTCAGTGGATTCCGGTCCTCTGAGACTTTCTCAACTAGTGTGTATAAGAATAGGTTTTATTCAGAACTGTTGACTGGATGATAGGATTGCAGGATTGTAAACTTTTTTTCTACATTTATACTTTATAATTATATTTTGACAATAAAATATGCAATTTTTATCTTACTTTGTTCCTGAAGAAAATTTTATCAGAGGGCGTAAAAAGGAAAAAAAATAAGTTTTTCTTCTCTCCAAAATTCACCATTGCCTTTGTTACCTGCTCTCTCTGTTTGAGCATGTAGCAGTGTGAATGGTTGTGTGTCTCGCTTTTCCAGCTAATTTTAGTGTTGGGCACTTCCGGTGTCATTTCATAGTTTAGAGTTCTATTTTTAGTGACTGTGTAATTTATTGTCCTATGAATACATTATAATATATTTAATAATTTATTTAGAATATATGTTTAAAGATTTTCTCTATATACTGGGAGAAGGAGGGAAAACTGAGAAAATGGTTGAAGAAGTAATGGCTAAAAACCCTCCATATTTATTGAGAAACATAAATCTATGCATCCAGGTTGCGTGGGGAACTCTAGAAGCAGTAAACTCAAAGAAATGTTATAACAAAGCCGTCACTTGTCCGCCACATAGGATTGCAGTCAACCACAGATGGTGTTCGCAGGAGCGACCCCATGAGATTTAGATCTGACACCTGATGATGTCCAGAGTCCCCACAACGCCGAAGTGTCTATGGTGCTGGTGCCGTCACAAAGCTCAGTATTGCCACTGCGAAACTCTGACACATAAGGTATGTACACCACATATCCCTTAGCGAGTCCCCATGGTTCCTGTGTAAGTATGTACTAGCAGGTATATGCTATACTGTGCCTTCCATTTTGCAGAGTTCTTAAGCTTAAACAAGCTCTGTAACAGTCAAAAGCCTCACACAGCTCCTCTTTTAAAAAAATCAACTAAGGAATATAAAGCTACTACATTTGGCCATGCTAACATGTTCATGGAATAGGGATGCCATACTATGCAGAAGCAGTGTCTTCTGAGAAGACAGGAGAGGTAACTCAAGTATGCCTTGCAACATTCCATTCTATAGCGATGAGACCACTGCTTGTTTGACGGGGAAAACTGGGATAACCAAATGCAAAAGCTTCCATAAATTATTTTCACTATTCAGTGCAGGAGAATTGTCTATATTCTGTCAATCATGATTTAAATAAACGCTGATTGGCCATTAGCCAGGATGTATAGGTGGGACAACAAAACAGGAAGTAGAGGCGGAGCAAGGAGAATAGGAGAATTCTAGGAAGCAGGAAGCTCTCTCGGCATTCCTGCACAGACCACCGAAGAAGCAGGATGTGACCTGCCCCACTGAAAAAGGTACTGAGCCATGTGGCTAACATAGATGGGGATAATGGGTTAAAATAAGGTACAAGAGCTAATGGGAGGCCTGAGCTAATGGGCCAATCAGTTTATAACCTAATGTAGACTCTCTGAGTGAATTTCTTTGGGACTTGCTGGCTGTGGGATCTGCTGTGGGAAACCAACCAGGCCTTCTTGTTACAATTCAGCAAAAAAATCATGAGCATTTCAGGAAAAATATCTCATTTCTTCAAATACAATTTGAGTTAGAGATGAAATTTCCAAGTAGTCACCTGCCAAGAGATTCTTCTGTTTCCATTCAGTGGCTGTGGAAAGCACAGAGCCTGGCATGCAGTTCACTGCTCAGTACAGTTTCAGATCTGATGGCATTAAGACACTGAAGCCACCAGGCTGATGTCTTAGTAACCCCAGGTTCCACTCAGACCTGGGACCACTTTACAGTCTCACACTCCTCATTCACTATCTCTCTTTAAATAGGGAGAAGCCGTGGTAGGAGGGAGATGTAAACAAAGATTTGTATTGGGACGGCAGGGCTCACCTCATGACAGAGTGCATGCTGAGCTTGTGCAGAGTCCTGGCTGCAGCCCCTCCTGAAATGGGCCCCTCTTGTCTTCCTGGCCTGCCCTTGGCCATCCGGGATTCCTGGGAAATTTCTGCCCACTTTTCTCCGTTGAAGTTCCTGTTTTCTCCACACACCTCTCCAGCCTTAAAGATGGACTGCATATTTCCTCTATTACTCGTTGAGTTTCCTTCTTATCCCAAACCTCTACTGCACAGTTCTCATGATTTTGCCTTTATATTTTTAAACCCTAAATTCTTTTGTCTCTTAGAAAATCTCCAATAGAGTGAACAAACCATTTAAATTTTCTGCATGTGTATTTTGTATGTTTGTTTGCTCCTCTCTTCCCTCCCTCTTTCCATTCTCTCTCTCTCCCTCCCTCTCCCCCTCCCTCCCTCTCTCCTTCTCTCTCTCTCATTAAATCCCAAAATCACACAGAGGTCTACATTAATCATAAACTGTTTGGCCCATTAGCTCAGGCTTCTTATTAAGCCTTATAACTTATATTAGCCCATTATTCTTGTCTATTTAGCCATGTGGCTCGGAACCTTTCTCAGCGGGACAGTCACATCTTGCTTCTTCTATGGCTGGGGCAGGACTGCAGAATAAGCTTTCCTCTTCCCAGAATCCTCTTGTTCTCAATGACCCGCCTCTACTTCCTGTCTGGTTGTCCCACCTATACTTCCTGCCTGGCTACTGCCCAATCAGAGTTTATTTAAAATATAACCGACAGAATATAGACCATTGTCCCACAGCACAGACGTGTCTTCAAGTCACTTGCAGGCCCCCCTCGACACTTCACTTTTTTCCCTCTATCCTACATCAAAGATTGCAATTTGTAGTTTTATAATGAAGAATTGGTCTGGGGACCCTGGGCCTGGGGGAGCTCTCAGTTCTAGCTACTCTTTCCCTTCACCTGTCATGGGCCTTCACTCCTTTGTTTTCATGCTTTCCTGCCTTGTCTGAGTATTATGCTTAATAATGGTTTGCCACTCTTTGGATCCAGAGACCAGTCAGGTGACCAGGGGCCAAAATCCTCCCAACTGTGGGCCAAAATAAAATACCTCAGCTATCTGTTTTAGTAACAGAAGGCTACCACAGGGCCTTGTGGTAATCTACTATGATAGGCAGTGCTGAACTGATACCATCAAGTGGTGCATCCTCACATCTCTGGCTGCTAAACACTCCTCCTTGTGAAAATATAACAAGTGTTATATGAAAAGATGGCATTCTGTTGGTGAATTAGGTCGGTACGATAAATAACCAAGCCAGCTCAAGAAGAACGGGTATTTTTTGATGGTTAAAAAGGGGAAACTCACACTACAAGAGTAGGAGGTCCGAAGTCCTGTCTGTCCGGCAGACACCACATGAGGAGAGAACAGGCACCCGTATCCTCGCGGTTTTGCTACCTGGACCCCAGGTAGCCACACCCTAACTAGATGTGATTGGTTGATAGTTTCTTCATCATCTCCCCCTTTTGTCTAAGCAAGATCGATCCAAACCCAACACAGCTATATACAATAGGAACAGATATCAAATATAAAATTACAAACAATAAACAATATTAAGCAAGGAACACATAACAAAAGTTTTACTAAACATCCTATTTCAAGGAGTCTAACTATTGCATTGAAGTTAAGCTTGGTTAAATCATGAGGAAGGTAACTACAATAATCTAATCTTCAACTCCATCAAAGATCTGAGAAGGGAAACAATATTACTTGAGTGAACAGGAAGTGCAATCGAGAAACTTCCAGAATGTGCAACAAATGACAGAGACAACTGACTACCCAAATAGTCTCTGAGTATTTTGCGGAGGTCTGGCCAGAATGTTGTAAAAGAAGTGCACCATTTCAGCTAACCAAGTTGGAACCGTCCTGTGCAGCTGATATCCAAAACAGGTCTTGTAGTAGTGCTATCAGCATCATGACGCCATAGTAACCAGGTGGAGGTGTTGTTGTGGGGCCCCATCTTCTTCCTGGAATGAATGCGGCGTGGCTGCAGCTGGTGACAGCAGCTAGCCAGAGCCGCAAGAGGCTTTAAAAGCCCCACGAACAAGTGTTGGTGAATTAGGTCCTTACAATAAATAACCAAGCCAGCTTAAGAAGAACGGGTATTTTTTAACTAAAAAGGGGAAACTCATACTACAAGAGTGAGAGGTCCGACATCCTATCTGTCCAGCGGACACCATGTGGAGAGAGAGCGGGCACCTGTGTCATCCCGGTTTTGCTACCTGGACCCCAGGTAGCCACACCCTAACTAGATGTGATTGGTTGATAGTTTCCCCATCAGCATTCAGTTAGATTTGGGTACAATCTACAGTAAAATTCAAACCACAGTCAGCATTAATGTGGAAGCCACTGTGTCAGTCTGAATGTTACTGGCCTCCACAAACTCACAGGGGCTGGCACTATTGGGTGTGGCTTTGTTGGAGTGGGTATGGCCTTGTTGGGAGAAGTGTGTCACTGTGGGGGAGGGCTCTGAGGTTTCCTATGCTCGGGATACCAAGTGTCTCAGCCGACTTCCTGTGGCCTGCATGTCAAGATGTAGCCAGCACCACATCTATCTGTATTTCCCACCATGATAATGGACTGAACCTCTGAAACTGTAAGCCACCCCAATTAAATGTTTTCCTTATGAGAAGTGTCATCGTGTCTCTTCACAGCAATAAAAACCCTAATTAAGACAGCCATAAAACCAACATCACCAGAACAAACTCAGAACTGTGGCTAGCCTAAGAAAGAACCAAAAAAACCCTACCATCCACAGTAACTTAGGGTTAGTCCCATTTCTTACCTTCTCTTGATGTGCAAGCCTCACTCTCTTCTTTCTCAATAAAACTAGCGAACGGCTGGCTGGCCACATAGTGCTGTAGTTTCAGCACACAGGAGGGCTAACGTTCAACTCCCACATTCCCAAGTAAGGAAAAAGGACATTCTTTGGCCCAGGTAGGAGCAGTATTCCAGGCAGCAGAAAGAATCCTAGAAGTGAATATATTGCAAGAAAGCAGGCAGAACTGGCATGGGAAGGGCAGAGAGGGAGAAAGGGAAGGAATGGCAGAGGGGAACTCTGAGAAGTTTTGCTACTCTAAATGGGAGCAGATTTTCCTCTGAAGGAATCGCTCTGGGCAGGGCTGATCAATCTTGGCCAGGATGTTTAACCTCTTTGGAGCAGGAATGATAACCACAAAATCAGAAGTCATGCATCTCAAGGATGCTTAGCAGACAGTAGGACTGTAGCATTCAAAAAATGTGTGTGTGTGTGTTTGAGGCCACATGGGTAGGTCAGAGGACAACTTTTGGGAATTAATTCTCGCTGTCCACATTGTTGCAGCAGGGTCTCTCTGGTTGCTCTCTGGCCCACAAACTCCTATTTCTCATCCCTGACTTCCTCATCACTATAGGACGGACATCGCCACCAGGCTTGAGGGCTTTGCTTATGGCCTTCACTAGTCGTGACTGTAAGTGTTAAATAAACACACAACACAGAATTTTTTCTTGGAAATTTGTTCCTTGTTCCACTAATACTGTTTAGCGGATTTGAGAGACCAGGCATTCAGTCTGTGTAGCTGGAGAAACAGGAGAAGTGAAAAGTAAAACGTTCCATCAGTTGTTTGTGTTCCAACCGACAATTGCTTTATTTCCTTTAAGACAAGAGGCTCACGGAGCCCAGCTGCCTTTGAACTTACCTTGCTGCCGCCAAGCACGACCCTGAGCTGCTGGGCCCGAACTGCAGATTGTGCCCAGCACACCTGGTTTTGAACTCCGTGCACACAGGCAGGCGCACCATCAGCTGAGATCCAGCCCCAGCTTACCCAATATGTGTAATTCTGTTAGATGCTGACTCAAGTAACTTCTGACACAGAACCCCAGTCTCTTTCCTCCAGTTTACTGTTCAGAGAATTATACGTGGTTCATAAGAGAAACTACATACAGAATGCACAGATAGGATTCTGAGACCTAAATTTATCAATCACAACTAGTTAGGCTTATCATTATTACTCAATGGCATGAAATGAAATTTTTTAGAAGGTAAAATCTCAATTGTTAGAATAGAATTTATAGGGCTGGAGAGATGGCTGAGCAGTTAAGAGTATTGTCTGTTCTTCCAGTGGTCCCAGCACCTGCATGGCAGCTCCAACTGTCTGTAACTCCAGTTCCAGAGGACCTGACACCCTCACACAGACACACCTGCAAGTAAAACCCCAGCAAATACACATACAAAATTTTTAAAAAGATTTATTTATATATAGATACATACAGAATACAGGATGTATCCCTAATTATATACAAATTCTGCTTCTCAACTGGAAAGTTGAATATGCAGTATAAAGAGGGGTAAGAACTCCTGAAAAGTCTCCATTGTATTTTGACCTTCAATCTCAACACTGGACTAGTCTTAGAATCAATCATATATTACAGCATTTCCACAAAACCTCTTTTTATCGAAACAGTATATCTAGCAAATGTTTTGATCTGAGATTCAAGAACATGTAACGAAGTAAAATATCTTAAAACTTTATCAACCCTTTACTTCAAATGTCCAATTTCCGCAATCTTTAGTTCTCTGGGTAGTGACCTACACTGGGACGCACAACATGTTACTATGTGAACATGATAAGATCACCACTTCTGTCCACTGGGAAGCCAGATGTACTGACTGTTTTTCCTTGGAGTGCTGAGCTTCAAATTAAGTGCAGGCCCAAGGCTCACACTCTAAAACTAACATACTCACAAATGAATGTGAAATGAATCAACTAATTGTCTTCCTACCATAAAAGCATCTTAATTAATTGTTAGGTGTTGGCTGTAAGTAATTACATCACTGTAAGAATCCAAATTTACTTCTCCTTTAATAAGCTGCCTCCTTTGCTGTGAACAGCGATGACACTGTGCAGAAATGCAGGAAACATCCCTCAGAGAGTGTACGTTCACACTTGAGAGCTGCACAGGCTGAGGATGTAGCTCAGTGGGAAAGCGCTTGCTTGCTTAGCATGGTACAAGACCTGGGTTCCATAGACAGCACAAGAAAATAAACAAAGAGTGTACTCCGTGCTGACTCTCGGTAGTGTACTCTGTAATGCCTGTCTGTCTTCCACACAGGAGCTTAGTAGATACTAAATGGAAAATAATGTTCAATTCCAACTGTCTCAGAGACTGTGTCCATTCCAGCACTGGGAATAATTTTACTGTAGAATGCTGAAGGGAGGTAACAGAATACTCTGCACATCCTCACGGGAATGGTAACTCTGGAGATATTCTGGAGATGAGAGCAGTGTTTTGGTTTCCAAAGGCTTGTGGCTTGAATCTGGGGCCTTGTGCATAAAAAGCAATCAGACACTCTACAGCTGAGCCCCACCCCAGCCTCAAAGCTACAGCTGTGACGGCAGCGGGCAGTGGTGACCGCGCCATCTGGAAAGTCTTAGCAGGAGACACTGGTCCCTGCGGCACCTCTCTCGGTTGGGCGGCTTATATGACACAGTAGGTGTACAGAAGCCTTTGGGCCATCGCAGTGTTCCCACTGCTCTGATAAATGAGAGACATGTTGTAGGCAATATCTCTTCGAAGGTCTAACTGGTCAACTTCTATGCCCTAGGAGAAAAGACAAATGAATGTTTTATTTTCAGTTATCAACCATGACAATATTATGACAAGCTTCTGTAATTTTCCAAAATGACTTAAAATCATATAATACTAAAAACATAATACCTTGGACCCACAGACCTACACGGATTCAGGTAGTATAGTCACGGTGTTGTCAAATGTCTAAGCAACTGAAAAGTCTTACCAGTCACAGTAGAACAGACAAGTTCTGAGTCACTAAATGGCACCACAAAGCAGTCGGCACCTCCACTGAGAGCCGGTCACAGTTCCTAGGAGGGGTCTGAAAACTCGGGAGTTCCCTTGCCATCTTCAAAGTCCACTTTCACTGACAGAGGCCAAAATAGATGCTGCTGCTCACACTGTGCGTCAGGAACTAAGGTGTCAACTAAACTTTAAAAACTATATTGATAGCGGCCTCTGTGTGTACGAGGAGACTGGGAGGTGGCTGAGCGCACAATGCTTGCTGGGCAAGCGCGGGAGCCTGAGTCAGACCTCCAGGACTCACCTCTGCAGTGCCAGGGTCCTGCGGTGAGACGGGCTGCAGAGAGAGAAGCCCCAGCAGCTCCTGGGCCAGCTGCCATCAGACCAGCGGGAAGGCGAGGCCCAACCCGAGGTTGGCCTGGGAACTCCACACGCATGCTTTGGTATACATACACTTGCGATCACATGAACCCCACATATAAAAAAAGGGTTGTTTGGTTGTTTTCATGAAACAGGTTGTTGTTGAACTTGGAAATGAACGGTGTACACTAATATTCGGGATTCCTATCTGGAAGACACAGGAGCTGCCTCTGCATAACTGAAAAGGGTGCTAAAGGTCACAACCACATGTGCACAGAGTCAACCGGTTGTTGATCAGACCACAAGACCAGGATGCCACAGAGTCTCCTGCTGCTAAGCCTAAATATAAATACATTACAAAAAAAAATTGAGACAAGATCTTTACGTAGCCTGAGATGGCCTTTGGCTTGAGATCTTGCTTGGTTTCCCATGAGATTGCTGATATGCATCATTTCACCTGGCCCCAAACATACATCTTACTGTATCTATGATTTACCTCACTGTCTAGACCCTCGGGCCACAGAGCAGAGTGTGCCTCTCTACAGATGAAAGGAAGCCATGTGCACGTTACCTCTACCACGAGCGGAGGGAGCGCCAGAGCCTTCTGGTAATAGTGGATTGCAAGGTGAGTAAGTCCCAGCTGATGGAGGCCACGGCCCAAATTGTAGAAGGATTCCTGGCAAGGCCCACGTATGCTGAGGTATCGATTAAGGAAGGAGAAGCCCTATGGAAAAGAAAAGGACGGTTGAGCATGTTCACCTTAGAATGCCAACCACCCAAGTGCAGCACACTGAAGAATCCGGGCATGTCAGAGTCTGGTTATAAACCACCAACGTGCCCTTGACGAGGGAGTCATAGCGAGAACACAGACCTCTTAAGAGTTTATAATCTTTTTATTTTTTAACTTAAAATTTGAGACAGAGCCCATTATACAGCCCAGTCTAGCCTTTGAACACCATCTGACTACACATTTGGTAGAATAAACTGGTTTTGCATTGGTTATAAGAACTAAGAGAAACTTCTCCCTCATTTGCTCTCTCACACCCCATTTCCAGCACAGTGAGACATACGCATGGAACTAACACTTTTGCACAGAAACCAACTCCAAATGGACCAAAGACCTAGACCCGAAATACCGAGACCAGTGGAAAACCCCCCAAGCAGGGCCCACTACAGGTGCAGGAAAGGACTCCTGAAAAGGACTCTTTTTGGACAAGAATTAAGGTCAATACTTGACAAGCATAGTGCTATTTTATTATGTTTTATAAATAAAGCTTGCCTGAAGATCAAAACCCTTCCCCAACCCTAATTTTGGGAAGATTTTCTTTTGGCAAATTATGTCTGATCAAATGAAAAGTATTTGTTAGTTATATAGGTTAGTTAAATTAAATGGCCATGGCACTTAATGAACTGTCATCTCTTCTAATTAAGAGGTGTCTCTTGTTTAAATTGAATCTTTATCAATTTTGACGGTATCCATAACTTTTCTTCTCCTTTTGTAATAAAAAAAAAAAATCCATTCACCAACATAACACATGTCCTGGTTTCCATTCTGAGGTTAGCACATCTTTAAAGTATTACAGCTGATTTAATTCTGTCTTTTTTTTCTACTATCCAGTGTCTCTCTTCAGCTGCTGTTTCTTTCTCATAAGCATTTAGAAAATTTAAAGTTAATAAAGCATTATGCAATCTATTTCTGGTGGTTTTTATCGTCCCTTTCTGTTTATTTAACATATCCTTCAGAGTTCAATTTGATGTTTCTATTAACTGCGTGCCCTGGAAGATTTTATGGAATACCTGTAATATGCTTTATATTATAATAACCAAAAAACTATTTCGTTTTCTTAGAGACATATGCTGGAGCATTGTCTGTCTGTATTTGTACAGGTATACCCATGATGGTCATAACTTCTAGCAAATGTGTGATTACCAAATTAGCTTTTTCTGAACTCAGAGCAGTTAATGGTGTGCTGTACATATTTTAGTTTTCCAAATTCAACTCATCCATCTGCCAGATCTCATTCCTTTGAGTACCCTTTGTTTTACTTCCTGCACGTAGTAGTGTTTGGTTGTATAATGAACAAGTAGGACATTTCCTTATAATTTCCAAGGTAAATCTACCATATGATCTAGCAACTACTACTTGGCATATGCTCAAAAGACATCTTACTCCACAGATACTTGCTCGGAAAAGCTCGGGAAAGCTGGGGGATGGGTACAACCTAAATGCCCTACAACCGACAAATGGATAAAGGAAACATGATACATATACACGATAGAACACTATTCAGTTGTAAAGAAAAATGGTACCATGATCTTTGCAGGTCAATGTATGGAACCAGAGAAGATCTTACCGAGTGAGGTAACCCAGACCCAAAGACAAACTTCACACTGGAGGCTCCTAACTCCATATCCTGGTCTACAAGAGCTAGTTCCAGGACAGGCTCTAAAACTACAGCGAAACCCTGTCTCAAAAAAACCAAAAATCAAACCAAACCAAACAAAACAAAACCAAAACAAGCAGCCAGGTGGTGGTGGTGCACGCCTTTAATCCCAGCACACTCGGAAGGCAGAGGCAGGTGGATGGATCTCTGTGAGTTCAAGGCCAGCCTGGTCCACAGAGTGAGTTCCAGGACAGGCTCCAAAGCCACAGAGAAACCCTGTCTGGGAAAACCAAAACAAATAAATAAATAAATAGAGCGAGGCCATTGCCAGAATGAGGGGATGGTGGAGAAGAGAGGAGGGTGGCAGCAGGGCACCAGTGGTCTGGTCAGGGAGAGGCAGGAGGAGGAAGGTGGAGAGGGCACCAGTGACCTGAGGGGATGGAATAACGGGCTCTAGGGCTGAAAGGGAGGAAAGAATTCTGAAAGAGCCACAAGAAAACACACTACTATCTGCCTTTTTTTAAAAAAAAAAAACTGTAATGCATGTAGTTCTGTGTATAAATATACATATATTATTCTAATGAACTTATCTGGTGCTCCCTTAAAGAGCCAAAGTCTAAAACCCCAATATCAGATAAGAAATCCTCTTTTGAGCTGTCAGCCTAGGTTACTCAGAGACTCCCAAAGGATACAGCCTACTGTTGCCCTCGGGTGACCCCAAAATGGAAGGACAGTCCCTATTGGCGAAGACACCATGTGCTTGAGAAACAGCCCCGGCTGGCAGCCTGAGCTGGAACTGACTTGAGGAACGGCTCTCACGGCACCACAAGGCAGGGCAAGCTCCCCAAGGAGCGAGGCAACCACCATTCCTACGCAGCTAGATACCATGAATCACAGCATGACCACCATGGCTTGAGAACCCTAAAGGGGCACACCTTGGTGGTCACCCCCGCTTTCTACCTATAGTTAAGATCCACCTGACAAGAGGAAAGCCTGGTACTAGAAACCTAGCCAGCTACTCATTGCTAGGAAAGCCATGGCTATTAGAGGAGAATCTACAGCCACTCCCTTACTAAAGCAAAGGTAATTGCTAACTACAGCCTATTAAATGCTTGTTCTTATACACACAGGGGAGTGTAGTGTTCCTGCTTCGTCAAGGAACATTTTCTTTGCAACAGACAGAGACCACAAGGAAAAACCACCACCAATGAAAATGCAGACTGGAGCCCAGACCCAGTGGAAACATCTACAAAACACTACCAAGGCTCAGGGAACATGGTGGAGGAGGAAGGTGAAAGACTGTAAGATCTCCAATTCAACCGAAGGCCTATGTGTGTGGATTCACCTGTACAGACATGTGAGCAGGCACACAAAACTAATTAAATGAGTCCTTAGGACCTCAGACAGCTAGAGCGCCCAGAGAGCATAAAAGGACCTGACTGAAAATGCTGTACATTCTACCTATAAGCTGCTGCGATCTTACTGCGCATGCTCACCACCCTGCGAAATCCTGCAGATTCTCCTACAGCTGCTGCGATCTTACTGCGCATGCTCACTACCCTGCTAAATCTGCAGATTCTCCTACAGCCGCTGCAATCTTACTGCACATGCTCACTACCCTGCAGATTCTCCTATAGCCGCTGAAATCTTACTGCACATGCTCACTACCCTGCTAAATCTGCAGATTCTCCTACAGCCGCTGCAATCTTACTGCACATGCTCACTACCTGGCTGGAAATCAGCCTTTGTCTTCAGTGTAACATTATGCTGAGTCCCATGAGTCTGGGGCACAGGAATCAGTGCTGAGCATTCCCAACACTTTTATCAAGCAGGCATTACTTTTGAAATCGGTTTTTTCGAAAGACATTACACACATGCATTCACGTTCATGAACATAAGACAGGAGTCTAGTGAATTACCTGCACAGTCAGAGCGTGTCTCTTCAGCACATACTTCTGAGATGCCATGTGGATAAAGGTGAGGCCGATGCAGAGGTTGTACAGGGGCTCGCTGGGATAGGCACGGAAGGCTTGCACATACTGCCCTGGAGAGCAAGTGAGGCCAGACGATGACAACAGGGCTCCCATTGCCCTCATCGCTCCCACGTTTTTAAAACCAAACACCACTGATTTAAATGTATGAAGACCCTAATCTCATCAGCTTAAACCTTAGAGCAATGCACAACAACACTATTAGAAGCATCCTCATAAGTATATCTTGATGATAAAGAGTAATGAGCCAAGATAGACATTTCTATATAGAATAATACTTCTGAAATAATTTAGCAGTACGATAATCTAGTTTATGACCTTACATCTGTTTTCAAAGTAAAAGGAGGATGTGTGTGGTGTGACGGTGTTCATGTGGACATGTGCATGTGTGCACACGGTTGCCAGCTGACGACTTCTAATCCTAAGCAGGAATTCCTGCTGACCTCTAAAGACAAGTAACAAACAAAACTTTCTCACGATTATTATTTGTACTTAGAAGCACTCTTACTAGCAGATTTCGTTTTAAATATTTCTTTATATTAACTCACTGAATGTCCAAAATAATCTCTCTGATAGGTTCTTATATATGTTTAAGGATTACTCCGCAATGGGAAAGAGGCTATTTGAAACCCAGGCAGCTCTGCTCCAGAGCAGAAGCCTGGCCCTTGACCCCTGTGCCGACAATCAGGTGTCAGCACACTTACCAAGCGCGTGTTTGAAGCTCCCAGATACAAATGCGTTGTGTCCATTTAGAACGCACAGAGCATGGTTTTCTGGGTTTTTCAGCATTAGACGGAGGCAGAAGCGATGATGTCTTACATCTTGGGAGTGCATGGTAACTTGATTGAAAATATTCCACAGCTGCGGCTTATTGACATTTTCCATTACCATTACCCTACAACAACAGAAAGCAAATGAGAGGGAACGAATGTGGACAGCAGGAAGCTTAAGAATAAAACCTTTAGTGCTATCCCCGAGTAAGGAAAAGCAAAGCTTCTTATACAATGAGAGATCTTTTTCCCTAAAAAATACTGCTTAAGTTAGCATTTATCTTGTTTTTGATTTGAAAAACATCTCTTAATCTAAACATCTACTAGCTTGCTGTACCTGCCTCCCAGCTTACTGTCGCTAGAGAACCATAAGCAATGGCTATAAACACAGCGTTCTAGGCACTGTTAAAGGCTTTAGATACAATAAGCCATTTAACCCTAATGACAGTATGATGCCCTTTTACAAAGGGGGTCCTAGAAGGAGAGGTTAAACCACTAGCCCGCTGTCACAATAGCAGGAAATGTCAGGGACCCGAACCTGAGAACTACAGCTCTAGAATTCACCCATGAAAGAACACCTAAGAATCAGCAGTAAACTGAGCCACTGGCCACAGGTGCGTCAGGAACAAAACAGCGTATTAATTTTTGATGCGAGAGCCTAAGTCAAGCAAGTACACACTTGCTATCAGAAAATACAGTTAAAATATGACTGGGGGTGGAGAGATGGCTCAGTGGGTAAGAGCACCATCCACTTTTGTAGAGAAGCAAGTTCCCAGCACCCACATGATGGCTGCCAGCCATGTGTACCTCCAGTTCCAGGGGATCTGGTGCCCTCTACTGACCTCCACGAGCTCCTGCACAGTGTGCATAGACATACACTCAGGCACACACATATACATGAATAGTTTTGAAATATGATTTATGACTGGAAAGTCACCTGATATAGTCATACGCCTTTCTGAAATTTTTGTCCAGAATTGCAGCAGATAGACCGAAGTATTCCAGTTCCTTCCGCTTCTGTCTGTCGTCATAAAAGGAGTAGTATTCCAGTGAAGAATCCACAAGCAATTCGGCTTCTTGGAACCGGGACAAGTCACTCAAGGTGTAGATGGCCTTCAGGAGAAGGTTCCACCAGTCATCTTTTGGCAAGACACTCGTGAGTACAGCAAATATTGCTAGAACGAGACAATGGAAGCCAAGCAGGACACGTCAGCTGCAGAAATGGCAGTCCTTGGTCCTACGTTCTAACCCACTGACGACCCAACAAAGATGAGAAGAGTGGCTGTTGTGTAGACTCCTTCAACCCTGTGTCCTTCAGTTCCGAATGACCAACAACCTAGCGTGTCAGTCAACTCTCATGACTAATCACTGCAGCCACTAACCCCACACTGCTGCCTTTGCTGGTCTCAGCTCAGCTGCACACTACCCTAGGGGGAACGAGCATCTTCTCCACGGATGCCCACAGTCTTCTAAGTGCACACAGCCTTCTGATGCTTGGAAAGTGACTGCCACACTGTACAGATTTGGATTTTCTTGGTCTTTTTCAAATCTCAATTTTCTCTGCCTTAAAATTTTCACTTTGCCTTTAACATCTTTTTCATTTGTCCATTTATTAGTCTCCTTTTAAAAATTACATTAAAAAATAGCAAGGCAGATACGGCAGTGCACACCTGTAAATCTCAGCACTCAGGATGATGAAGTGGGAGGCGCTAAGAGTTCAAGGCCAGCCTGAGCTACACGGCAAGTTCAGTACAAGCCAGAGCAGGGGGGAAGGAGGGAGAGCGGGGGGAAGGAGGGAGAGCAGGGGGGAAGGAGGGAGAGCAGGGAAGAAGGAGGGAGAGCGGGGGAAGGAGGGAGAGCAGGGAAGAAGGAGGGAGAGCAGGGGGGAAGGAGGAAGAGCAGGGAGGAAGGAGGGAGAGCAGGGGGGAAGGAGGGAGAGCAGGGAAGAAGGAGGGAGAGCAGGGGGGAAGGTGAACAGAAAAAGAAAAAAGAGAGTAAGAGGGGGAGAGGAGGGGACAAAGGACTTGGGCTGGTGAACGCAGCTCAGTGGCAGAGGGCTTGCCTAGGGAAACATGTCCAAACTACATGCCACGAGAAGCTTCTGGAATAAACCCAGAATCCACGAACTGAGGAGACAGCAGGGCTCACAAGCAGCTAGAGCCCAGGTCGTGGGCATCTGAGCGCTCCTGACTCCATCTCCTCGGACTCCAGTGCTGGTCCTAACAGTCTAATCAATGCTGTGCTAGCTAAAATGCAGTCCCTCCCCACACTCGCCTTTGAGTAACCACTGCACTCAGCATCCCAGCACTGTTGCAGCACGGGCTAGATGTCTTTAAAGTTCCCTGACTTGGAGGGCTGCTGACATTTACCTGCGGAGACTTCTGTGGCCGCTACCTTTGTCATAAAAGGATTTAACACAACAGAACCAATGTGATCAAAGTCACTGGACATCTAATCTTCACAGGTTAATTTTCTTCTTAAAAGGTCAAAACTGTTTTACTTGATGTTTTTCAGAGAAGCATCCAGCAGGTATTTTGCTTTTAATTTTTAAAAGTATTTACAGTTAAGTCTTTTAACAATGAGTTGGTTTTCATTTCCTTTAGGCATCATCTCATCAGTCTTTTTCAATTCAGTCAAGTTTTATGTAAAACAAATGAAGCAATTACCTTTTGCATCATAATTTGATGTTTCCTGCTCATTGTTGTCTGATATCTTATCTCTGGACACTTTAATAAGGTAGAGGTGCCTCTCTCCAGATTTGGAACTGGATATCAAACACACTTGGGCTCTATTCATTGCGACCTGAATGAAAGATGGTGAGCTGCTTCTTAGTGACTTAGACAGTGAGACTGATGGCCCACGGGTACCACAAACCACACTGAAAGCTGCTTCAGCAAATGCCTAGAAGTAGAATGAACTGATCTATTTTTCTTTCTGTCACTACAGACACATTATCAGGGACACTGTCAGTTCACCATGACGTGCAGAGAGGGAGAGGGACAGGTAATGCACGCACTTCCCTGCAAAAACAGACTCACACGCCTTTAATCCCAGCACTGGGAGGCAGAGGCAGGAGGATCTCTGTGAGTTCAAGGCCAGCGTGGTCTACAGAGTAAGTTCTAGGAGAGACTCCAAAGCTATAGAGAAACCCTGTCTCGAAAACAAAACAAACAAACAAAAAACCCCAAAAATCAAAAAACAAACAAACAAAAAAAGACTCAGAATGGATGTGCAAACATGCACAATAATTTTGCAAAATGACCCATTTTAGTATATACATACTACTGTCTATGGGGCTAATAATCAATAATTCTTGAGTTCTCATCTTTCAAGATAAGTAGACTTAAAGATTTTATTTCACTTTTTCTACAATCAAGCTTATATTACCAATCTTAGGGCAGGAATATAGCTCAATAGTAGAGTACTTGCCTAACACATGCAAGGCCCTGAAGTAAATCCCTGTTGTTATAAAAGAATTTCTAGTCTTATATCACTAATTTTTAAGTCTTGTATTTACCTGCTTTTCACGTTAAAATGTTTAATACAGAGGGACAATTACAAAGCTATCATTCTGTTTAAATCAAAATTTAAACATTTTACAAATGAGCAAGGCTAACCTAAAGAAAAGTCACTACCCACCTTCAGAAGCATGGCCAGCATGGTTAGCAAGGTGTCCAGGTAACCGTACATTTTCCCTTGGGAGAATAACAGCGTAGACCGATGGAGCAGCAACTTCAGTTCCTAGAGAAGCAAGCACACGGCAGGGAGTGCGGAGATGAATCTGATGAAAATGGTTTACTTAAAGAAATAAGGTTTGTTTTTTTTTAAGAAACTAGACTCTACAAGCATTTGTTTTATGATATAATCAAAATCTACACTGTAGAAGCTATAATTTATACTTAATAAAAAATAACTATAACTTAAGACTAAATTGTTTTTCAAAACCACTCAGTTTGGAGGCTAGGGAAATGGAGACTTCAGAACCCAATAGAAAGCCAGGCAAGTGGGCTCATCCCAGCTCGGGGCACAGAGACAGAAGCTCGCTGGCCCAGCCAAAGCGATGAGAGCTTCAAGCTCAGAGAGAGACTGCGTCAACAAACAAACATATGTGGGAGGCCTAGGAAAGATACCTGATATCTGCCTCTGGCCTCCAAACATGCAACATTCATACTAACTACTACATACAACACCATCTGCCTCTGACCTCCAAACAGGCACACACTCATGCTACTAGTACATACAACACACATGTCAAAACAAACAAATCCCACTAAATTAACACACTAAACAAAAAATTTGGCAATAGCCATAAAAACCAAGGCAAAGACTCTCAAGCTGAATGAGCCAAGGAGAAAGCACCCAGTGGCGTGGCACCTGCTGTGCGGCATTCGCATCCTGGGCTAACGTGTCTGGGTCGTACATCGGCTCCAGAGCTTCCAGGGCTTTCTCAGGACGCCCCAGCTGCTGCTGAAGGATGGAGAGTGAGATTCTTGCATCCAAGTGGAGCGGGGCCAGATCAACCACTTTGCTATAGCTCTCAGCAGCTCGCTCCATGTAGCCCAAGGCCTTCAAACATTCTAGGATGGTAAAACAAAGATGTTTAATTCTCAAGTTGTAAACTGGACAAAACTATTGCTTTTTAAATTTAATTAGTAATTTATTTTCTTTTATTTTACTTTCTGAGGCAGAGCCTCACTATGTAGCATAGGCTGCTCTCAAATCTGCAACCTTCTCGCCCCAGCCTCCGAGCCTGGAGTACCCATTCGCACTTCCTCCCCTGGCAGGACTTCACTACCTTAAATTGTTCAGACTTATTTTTTCTTTTCTAAAAAATGTATTCTCCTCTCAAACGATATTCCCCGACTGTAGCCTCCCTCCTCCACTCCTACTCTGGCCATTCTACTGACCTCTTCCCTGTTGGTAAAGATCAAAGCCAGAGCCTTATGCATACGAGGATGCAGTCAGAGTCTAGATTCAACTTGATGAGTCCTTCCTCACTTGGTGCTGTTTTAAGCATTCCCCATGTCCTCACTGGCATTTTGAATGTTATATAATAACCAATCGTAACTACTTAATAATTATTTAACCGTACTGATGCAGGACTTGTTTCCAAACATACACGCCGGTCATACCACAGGAAACATCTTAACATGTCGAGAGCTCAAGACTGGGAGAGTTGACTTAATCCACAGACTTGCTTGTTATGGCACAGTGACTGCTGGCAGCATTAACTGTCCATATATCTTAAATTAGGGTTTTATAAAATCCAGGGTACTGGCAACAGTAAGCTAGCTCCCTCCTCTCACACGGCATCACGAGCCCATGGAGATGTGACTCCCCAATCCTCACCTCTCTACTCCCCCATAACCACTTCCCTCACACTGTTACTGGGTTCCCTAGTTTTGTAGACCCCCAATATCAACTATCTCCCACTTTCCCACTCCTCAACAGGAGAATCCTCAGCAGGAAATCCCTTGCCATCCACTAAGCTCAGTCATCTGAACTCGGAGGCACGCTCTGAGAACTCTTTCTTCTTTCTGTCCTGTCCTCTCTGTTCTAGCAGCTCCACCACCAGGCCACGTCTCCTTAGACGACCTCTGAAATGTCCTCCTCAAGCGGTTTCCTCAAATGTCTCCCGGCCACTACGGCCGGCTAAATCTCGAGAACAAATTTGAATGGTAGTATGAGCGGACCACCATGACGGCGTCTCTTCCTTGTTTCCCCGTTAGTTCACACGACATCACAGCCAAATCCCTTTAATGGGCTTCCCTGATTTTTACATGACTGAAGCTTTCACTTCAGTGAAAATTTCCACTACAACCCAGCTGACCGACACAATTCACTAACTTCAAGCTGCATGGCTTCAAAATGGAAAAAGCAGCGATCCGAACACAATCAGGATGAGAAAGGATTTTTCCAAGCGTCTACTGCTAATCAGGGCAGCCCTAATGCACCATGGCTCCTCTTTACAAACTGCAAAGGTGACTTGGTTTAAAGGTATAATTACATTCATGTCTATTCTTCAAAATAGAAAAATGTTCTCTTTTTCTGCTTGTTTGTTTTTCAAGACAGGGTTTCTCTATAGCTTTGGAGCCTGTCCTGGAACTCACTCTGTAGACCAGGCTGGCTTCGAACTCACAGACATCTGCCTGCCTCTGCCTCCCAAGTGCTGGGACTAAAGGCGTGCACCAACACCGCTTGGCGAAAAAACGCTCTCTTAATAATGTGATGAGTTTTCCTAGATCCCACCTGAGCTACTGTTCTAAGATGCCAACTGGTTCTTCTCCAGCTACAGGGGACTTGCTTCTCTCAATATTTGTTACAGCTTTCTAACATGTAGTACATTAAATGAAAACTGTTCTGTTAATGCTTTCTGTTTCTTTTTCTTTTGGGTTTTGTTTTGCTTGTCTGTTTGTTTGAGACAAGGTCTCACGATGTAGCCCTGGCTGGTCTCAAACGCAGAGAAATCTGCCTGCCTTTGTTCCCCAAGTGTGCACCACCAGGCCCAGCCTTAATAAATCTTTTTTACTTATGACATCCTATCAGATTGTCTTCTATTTTTGTATGTCTAAGAGATCTGGTTGCTTTCTTGAGTAGTTTTTGTTAGGAATATTTCCTAATGCGAGCTCTCTGCCAACGCCAAAAATCCCAATCAAGCCAAATCACAAGAAGCCGAATTAAAGGATATTCCTTTAATTAAAGGATATTCCTGAGTGGTGGGCCCCCCCCCCAGGGGAATGGGGAAGCCACCACATTAGGGGTAAGGGTAGGAGGAGGGGGCACGAAGGGACTCTCTGGGGAGCAGTTTAAATAGACTGGGGAAGTGGTCAAGGTTTGGCTCACTGCCTTGTCCCTCCAGAGAAGGGACCAAAGACCAAGGCTTGGTGGGCCACCTTGACCCTCCTCTGGGGAGGGGTGGGGGTCAAGGTTTGGCAGGGCTTCCAAAGATGGAGGCCAGGCCAGAGACTGAGACTTGCAGTTTTTTTCTACTTTGAATAACTTATTTTCAGACTACTATGGATTTAATCACAATAAAATAAAATGATTACCAGGTTAATATTGAGCACAGGGGCTCAAATAGCACGGAAAAGCATATCAACTATTTTCTCTGAAAATAACATTAAACATACATTTATAAAAACTCTTTAAAAATAATGTTGTTCCTATCTGATAATACAGTTCTATAATGCATGATGATAGCAAGTGAAGGACAGGTGTTTAAGGCATGTCAGCTTTCTTACATCATCACCCTCGTGATTTCCCACAAAGTCAACATCATGTAAAGTTACTGTCCTCTAGAGAGAACACTGTGGCTTTGATCTCACCTACGTCAGGAGTGGACCCTAGCATCCCTTAAGTGATGGGCTCAAGGATGTTGACACTTGGTAATGTAGTAAGACGACTGCAGTACAAATCAATCTTCCAGCTACACGAAACCGGAAAAACTTGCACGAATATTCTACTGTTATAATGCCTACCGTGCTGGGAATGGAGATTATCGCCTGGCTGCATGACTAAGACCGTTTCCTCCCACAACTGAAGCACTACTTGCATGCCTGACTGCATGACTGAGACAGTTTCCTCCCACAACTGAAGCACTACCTGCATGCCTGGCTGCATGCCTGAAACAGTTTCCTCCCACAACTGAAGCACTACCTGCATGCCTGACTGCATGCCTGAAACAGTTTCCTCCCACAACTGAAGCACTACCTGCATGCCGAAGCCAAACCACTGCAAGGTTGTATCTTTCAGAGCAAACCAGCGCGCTGAGCAGGGGAAGTGCAGAATTATATTCACCAACATCCAGAAAAGCTTCAGCCACATCCAGATAGAGGTCGCCCATATCTTCAGGATTCTGTTCTACCAGTGTTGTCAAGAGAGGCTAAACCCCAAATAAAACCAGAGGTTAAACACTCATTGTAAATATCCACGTATCTTTATCAGCTACACGACATAAGCCAGAAAAGCAGCAAGGACTAATAAAAATAGCTTAATGGTCATTTTTCTGCTCATTTCTCTATTTCTATTAAAAAGATTCAGACTCATTTATTCATTCACTCATCGCTGTGCGGGCCTATTAAAGGGCCAGTGGCTAGGAAGGAAGCTCACTGGGGAGTGCATTCTCTCCCTGCAAGTGCTGGAGACTGAAGAGCTTCTCCCGCAGCTCTTGCTCAGAGTCACTGTCTCAGGGGCTCCCCACAGCTTTCTCCCATTCCTCCATTCTCTAGATTTCTTCTTTTTCTTCACAACACTTTTCACCAACCGATAACTTACATATTTTATGAATGTATTTATCATTTAGAACAATGATCTACCAGAGAAGGGAAGGTTTGTTTTACTCAATACCTTATCTGAAGGTCAACAAAGCAGATGCCCGATACATTTTCTATTCAGTGTCAGAAACAGAGAGCAGATACGGTAGTACAGCCTGCCCAGGGGCTAACCACAACTTCTGATCCTGTTCTCAGTTTAAAAGAAACTTATTCCAAGCCAAATTCCAATTATGAGTCCTTTCTATGGAAGTGATGTGACGCTTACCATGCCCTACCGGTCATTAAGAAACGTGAAAATCTAAGGTCACGTTGTAATTTCTGGTCATCTGACAGAGACTGTGGGCTCAACAGAAAGGATCTTACGGTGCTTATGTGGGCGTGGCTCCCGAGCTACTTACGTTGAGTGGCTCGAGGATGTTGAGATGCACCAGGCAGACCATCAGCTTCACCGTGATGTCTATGGGCACACTATCAGGTATAGAGCAGGTGACGGTCTCAGCAGCTGGGGAACCAACAGGCAAGGCATTCATTCCGACGTGCAAGCTCGCATGCAGAGTCACCTAAGGCAGCTTCAGCCTGTACACAAGATGCGATTTCCCACAGCTCTAGGGGAGACCCAGGCAGTGCTCACTCTCGGCAACACTGTCAGCAGCTTCTCACCTCTTTCAGTCTGTCTTTTCTTTGTACTCATCTGCCTTTTTCCTAGTATCGACTTAGCCCAGATAAGCAAATTCCCATACCTTTTACCAGACTTCAGAGGATTAGAAAGATAAAAAATGACCAGGATATATGAAACCACTCTTTTTAAATTCTTGAATTCAAAAGCTTCACTTTAGACTTTAAAGAGGTTATAAAAGGGGTCACTTTTCTGCTTTCTAAAACTTTATTAAAACAAGACAAGTTTAAAGTTCTGGGAAATTAAAGGAATTGTAATCTATATTTATTTCAAATTACAAGTCAGTTTGCTTCCATTTCATAAACTGTACATGATACTAATGATATGCCTTTAGTAGCAGGCTCAAGTGTAAGTTACTGGCAAATCAAGTAATCTCATCTGTTTTATAGAATTTGCCATTAATTAATAGTCTGAGTTACCCAGTCATAGGAACATGATTTTACTGTGAGACTGTAGTTATGAGTAAGCAACATCATACCTAGCCCAGAAAATATAATTTTTAGAAGAAAAAAGTATAAACCAAAAAATATGGCTAAGCTAGGCATGGTGACACAATTCTGGCATCTAGAAGGCAGAGGCATGAGGATGTTGAGTTTGAGGCTAGCAAGAGCTACATAGCAAGAACCTGTCTTATAAAAAGACAGACAGAAAAAAGAAAAGAAAGGAAGAAAGAAAAAGGAAAAGGAAGGAAGGGAGGGAGGGAGGGTGGAAGGAAGGGAAGGAGGGAAAAAGGAAGGGAGGGAGGAAAAAGATAAAGAATGACTGTAAACTCGTTTTCTTCTAATGATAAATAGGAGCTGAATATGGTGATGCACAACTCCCAGCATCTGAAGACTGAGGCAGGAGGATTGCCATGAGTTTGAGGCCAGCCAGGACTACATGGTAAGTTCCATGTTAGGCTACAGAGTAAGATCCTAACCAAAAAAGAGTCAAAAAAAAAAAAGAACAAAACAAACAAAGAGAAATGTCAAGTTCAAGTGGGCCTATTAATAAATAAAAAAACTCAAAACATTTTTTAAATTGCTTGCAAACCAAGGGCTAGCAGTATATCTCAGTGCAGAATGCTTGTCCTTCGTGTACAAGGCTCTGGGCTTGAGCCTTAGCATTGCAAAAAGGAAAAAAAAAAAGGTTACATAAAAGCCAATATAAGAAACCGGAATGCTGCCATGCACATGCTCTGAGAGCATCACCAACGAGGCCCACACCTAATAAGAGGTTGTGCTCATGCTCCTACATGAAGTTGACTACAACCTTTATTCTCTTCTGAGGCGCCTTCTTCCAGAGTTTCCTTTTCTAGGATAATTCCAGAAAAATCTGTAATTACCTAAAGAAATTTTAAAAAAAAGAGAGAAATAAAAGTTATATATAAAAAACCTTTTTGTAATTACTTATTTCAAATAGTTCTTACAACATAAAATGGTATTAAAAAAAGAACCTTTTTAAAATAAGAAGTCCTAGCTGTAGAACACTGACATTATCATATCACACCAACTAAAACCAAAGATGCATCAGTTCAACAGCAAACCAACCTACTTTCTCCAACAGGAATCACTCCGCTGAGTCCTGCCACTGAGTGTAGATACTCTTGGGCTTTACAGCGGCAATATCACTTATCATATAATTACATTTTATACTTCGTACAGAATCTAGAAATCTATTATTTCCACTTAGTTTAAATGCATATTTTAGTATATAATTAAAATGACAAGATGCTAGTTTCAAAGCATTTCTGCAACATAAGCACAGGTTTTAAACCTAGAGAAAACGCATGAGAACATTCCTACCTCCAAAGCCTTGTCATACTGCTTGTTGGAAATATAGAGTTCAGCTGCTATGTTAACATCTTCCATGGAGACTAAGCCTTGGTGTTTTGAGAAAGCTTCTTCAATTATGTTTATAGCTGAAGTACTGTCATTGGCTTCATAGTAACTCCTAAAACAGTGAGGGGCAAGTCAATGAATGGTTAACTCTGACTATAGAACCCAACGTCTTGCTTAGGACCTTCAACAATTAAGTGATTTCAATTTCTTAAAACTTAGGGGGAAAAAGGACTTTAAAATTACAGTATCTGGGCTGGAGAGATGGCTCAGGGGTTAAGAGTACGGACCGCTCTTCCAGAGGTCCTGAGTTCAGTTCCCAGCACCCACAACCATCTGTAATGAGATCTGATGCCCTCTTCTGGCCTGCAGGGATACATGTAGGCAGAACACTGCATACGTAATAAATAATGTTTCTCCTACCCCAGCAACAGACACACTTGCATCGTTTTGGTTTTCCCATGTTTCCAGGGAAACTAAATTGGCTGATCCAGTCGGGGTGCTTCCTTGATTTCTGTTGCTTACTCAAAGTGCTCATTTGGGAGTGACACGCAATTAAAGATACTTTCTAGCTTTATGTAGTTTTACTTTTGCTTGGGATGTTTTATAAATTTAAACAGATTCATTTTCTTGTTCTTTTTATTAAGTTCAATTATAAAAAAGTATGTATTACTCTGAATTCTAAAACATACAATACACTACACTTATAAATTTTCAAACTTGTCAGTTATAGGCTGGCACCAAGTGCTAGAAAGAGGGAGGGAAAATGTTTCTACAATAAACATGGCACCAGTACCCACTGTCCCTCCACCTTTATTATAAGCTCTGTTCCGCACAGCCGTGCAGTGACAGGAGGCAGAGCCGGTGTGAGGAGAAGCTGTAAGAATTCCTAGGTACTTAAGGCATAGTAATACTAATTTTTTAAATGCAGAAATACACACTCACAGCAACTAGGACTACGATTTACCTTGCTTTGTTAAAAGGGCACTGGAGAAAAAGGAACTTGCCCAAAGAACAGAATTACGTTATTTCAGCAGGCTGTGTAGTGTGTAGTGAACACCGTACAGTAAATTAGCGCACAGGTACAGCCTCCTGTGCTGCCATTCCAGGAAACAAAAGTCAATCTCTTCATGGCGTCCTGAGCAGCTCCAGTTTCTTCATCTCTAGGTCTCCTCCTTAGCTCCTCTGACAATGAATCATTGCTAACAGAAAAAGCTGTCTAAGAACTGTGAATGTCACCAGTGCTGGTTCTCATTCTTTGCAGCAAAAAAGTCTGGCACGTGGCAGGCCAGTCTTCCACATTTACCAAATGTTCAAAGGCTTGGAAACCAGATTATTGAGTATTCACAAGAACCTTCTTGTACAAACAGGCCCTCCTGCGCAACACCTCTGCCTGCTGCAGTCAACTGGGTGCATGTGCAGTCAAGCACGTGTCCTGGAGGACATTTTAGGGGGAATCCCCTACTTACCAGCTTAGCTTTATGCATAATTGGATTGCTTATCGTTAAAATCAGATACATTAGGAAGGGACAGGTGCAGTAAAAAGTGAATATATTACCTAATCTACCAGTCAAAACAGAGAACTGTCCAACTATGGTCTTTAACAACCAAAACAACCAAACTCCTTCTCCTGAACCCCAAAGGGAAAAACCTGGGCAATTAGATACTTTCTCACTCATGTGGCCCGCAGAGTTTCTTTCTGATCTGCACATTTTTTTCCTTTGAATAAAGTTTCCTTGCGACTATGTGGACTCTTTCATTTCTTTGGATTAGAGACTAAGAAGTTAGAAACACCTGACATAGGCCCCACTATGCGAACACTACCATCCTGCCAAAGATCTCCAGGTAGCTAACCCTCAGCATCAAACCTCAGTCTTCGCTCCCTGGGACCTGTCTGCCTTATTTCACAAGGACGCCCACCCCCCTCACTGACAAGCTCTCTTCAGTGAGTCTGGAATGTCATGTTCTTCACTTCTTCCCTGCACTGGGCAATTTCTTTTCGTCTGCTGGCTAAGTTCTCTTTTCCCTGATGTCTAAATGTTGGAATAACTCAGAGTCAGTCCTTCCTCAGAGCTTTCTTTATCATCTTCTCCTCCTTTCCTCCTGTAAACGTGAGCACACACACACAAGCCTGTGCACACACACCCGATATCCCCATCTTCCTTCCCTCCACTATACGCGAGCACACGCACACACACAATATCCCCATCTTCCTTCCCCCCAGTATACACGAGCACACACACACCCAATATCCCCATCTTCCTTCCCTCCAGTACACATGAGCACACGCACACACACACACACACACACCCGATATCCCCATCTTCCTTCCCTCCAGTACACATGAGCACACGCACACACACCCGATATCCCCATCTTCCTTCCCTCCAGTACACATGAGCACACACACACACACCCGATATCACCATCTTCCTTCCCTCCAGTACACATGAGCCCACACACACACCCCATAGCTACCACATCAATCTTTAGCTGAACTCTCAAGTTTCATAGAGAATCTCATCACCTCTTATGCCTTCTGCTGCTTCTACCGTGATTAAGCTGTGACTTTCCTTCCCAAGCATCATTTCTGTAATTTTCTGTCATCCTGTCTCTGCCCTTACCACTCTTCAATTTTTGCTCAAAAGAGCAACCAAAATTGATGCACTTAAAACCTAAGACAAATCATGTCACTTTTCTACTCAGACCCTTCAGTGACTTCGAAACTCACTTAGAGTAAAAGCCACAGTCCTTACCAGAGCCCACAAGGGCCGGTTGCTTCACTCCTGAGACTTTTCTGCTGTGCTGCTGTGCTTACTCTAATGCACCACCTTCCCTCTTATTCCCCAGCATGCTGTAGCCTCTTCCCTAAGCAGCGGCTCCCTTCAGTGGGGACCATGTCCTTCCCCCACACTGCTCATGACAGCACACTCCATACCCTGTACTTCTATCCCCTCTCCCTGCTTTCGTCCTCACCTATCACGTGATATAGTAATATCTGGCTGTTATTTGATCACTGCCTATCTCCCCTCATGGGGCTATAGACTGTATGAGGGAAGAGAACTTCTCATGGTTGTTCAATGCCTATGTAAGATGTAGTCAATGAATGTTTCTGGAGCGTAATCAATCAACTGGCCATTGTCCCTCCACACACATAATACATGTGAAAAACAACAGGTCATCACAAGCCACCTGAGAACACCTCGGGTCCCTGTAGTAGCCGCAAACTTAACGGCAGGTCCCCCGGGCAGACCCTCTGGGCTCATGATACACCGCCAGAGCTGCTTCCCTGACTAAACGTGGAAATATCTCCCTGACTAAACGTGGAAATATCTGCCTACTGCTCCTATATAACTGTCCTGAGGGAGTGAGGGGCAGCTCACAGCTAAACAGCGTCAGAACGCAAGTCCCAGAGCTAACGGGATAACCCTAATATGCCAAAATCAAGACAGTGAACCCCAGGATGAAATGCCACACCATGATCTTCAAACAAAAGGACAGCAGAAAACGCCACTGAGCCGCACGCGTCCTGCTCTGTTCTGCTTCACAACACAGGGGGAAGCACACGCTGTGTGAGTACTCTAAAGAAAGAGCCTGTGGCAGAAACGGCCAACACCAGACATTCTGTTCTAGTACTGACTCAAGAGGATTAGAGACAGTGCAGACCACAAAGATTTCATTGACACATTGCAATTAAAAAAATCACCTGTAAAAAAAAAATCGCAAATACATACAACTTCAACTAAGTCACAGAACCCTGGAGTCTAATCCCCTTGCAGATCCACCTCTCTTTCCAGCATCTGAGCCCTGGAAATGCAATCTCACATACGAAATTTTCTAAGCAATCACACAGTTAACTTGGAAACCAAAAACCACTAAATAGAAAAAAACTATAACGGGACAAATATAAAACAAAGAAGACAAAAATTTTCTTTGGACCTCAATGTAAAATATATTCTATTTCAAATAGCCTTGATTTGCAAGCGACTAATAAAGGCACACACACACACACACACACACACACACATACACACATATATACATTTCACTTCAAACTTACTTTGCCATATCTCTGGCCAACTGCATAAAGCGTTCTCCATCAGACGGAGACAGAAGATTTAAAATTCGCCTATAGCCATCCATGGCCATTTTATGATCACCCATCTGCTCGTACAGGCTTGATCTCTCCCACAGGTAACGGACATTAGTAGGTTCATATTTAAGAGCTATAAAAAAAAGAGGAATAAAAAGTTACATATTTATCAAAAGATGTGTGGCTTACCTCAAAATGTAATAAACACTTTCCCACTGGAAACAAGAAAATTATTCTGGACTAAATCTATCTTCACGAGAATTCTTGAACGGGCTTGGGCTAAGGCCAGACTTGGCTTTCTACAGCGTCTGCACTTGGTCACTCAAGCCACAAACGCTAACAGCCTGAAAGCAGCACCGACCTCAGTGGAAACCTGAAGTTTTGTGCTGCAGTCAACGCAATACAAAGCAGGTCACAAATAAACATGAGAACAGAGGGCTCCAGGTAGGTGCTGTAACAGACTATGAGGAACAATTACATTTGGTCAAGGAGCACACTGCTCAACAAACGAAAGAAACAACTATCGTGTAACTAACAGTTCTGGCAGCACAACCTGCACACCCAAGCCTCAGGGGAAATCACAGACGATGAGGGCAGGGTGCCTGCTGTGAGACAGTACCCCAGACACGAGATGGAAAATGCACCCATGAACAATACGGTTTCCTGAACAAGAGCAGCACAATGACAGCAGCTGATATGCCCACATGGCTCAGGAAAAATCCATACAGCCCCGCCCCTAGAAGATCTACAGGGACGGGCTGGAGAGATGGCTCAGAGGTTAAGAGCGCTGACTGCTCTTCCAGAGGTCCTGAGTTCAATTCCCAGCACCCACATGGTGGCTCACAGCCATCTATGATGAGACCCAATGCCCTCTTCTGGTGTGCAGACAAAATGTAGACCAAACACGGTATGCACAATAAGTAAATAAATCTTTAAAAAAAAAAAAAAAAAAAGATCTACAGAGGATCAGTGGGTACTGAGAGAATCTGTCTCCTCCAGGGAGGAGGGAGGTATTTTCCTATCCCAAGTGGTTAGCCCTGGCCACATGGCCACATAAGTAAAGCCAAATGGACTTAGCAGGATTTATGTATTTATACATTTATGTATACACATATTCTCTAAGAGAGGTGAGCATGAATTTGGAGGGCGGCATGAGAGGAACTGGAGGGAAGAGGGAAGGCAGATACAGTTCTCATGTATAAAGTTCTCGAAAAAACTAAATTAAAAAAGAGAGAAAGAAACACGGTTGGAGTAACAACATAATACAAGAGAATAAATACATATATCATATAACAACTAATGAAACAAAACAAGAAAAATAATTTCTTTCCATCTACACAAGAAAAATGGCATTACCTTTTGTATAGCAAAAAATAGCCTGCTTAATATTGTCTTGTTCCAGAGACATTTCTGCCAGCCTAACCCACTCTTCTGTGTCGCTGGGGTTTAAATGTGCAGCAATCAACTCAAACTGCAGCGATTTCTCCATGTCACCTTGGTCCTCGTATATCATGGCAAGCGTAGAGAACGGCTCATAAGCCAAAGGAGCTAAAAGAATAAAAATAACAAAACAAATTTCATTGGCTAATGGAACAGGCTTAAGCTGGTACAGACACTACCATTCAAACTGCAGATTTTTCTAATATGTAAGCTCTGATCATTCCAACAGAACTATAAAAACGATTCACCACAACTTTGAAAACACAGAGCTATACTACACTTTGCTTTCAAACACAGCCTTCGTCTGTATTTGAGGTGGGCTCTTGCTACCTGGCTCAGGCTGTCCTCAGAGTCACTACACAGACCAGGCTGTCCTCAGAGTCACTACACAGACCAGGCTGTCCTCAGAGTCACTACACAGACCAGGCTGTCCTCAGAGTCACTACACAGACCAGGCTGTCCTCAGAGTCACTATACAGACCAGGCTGTCCTCAGAGTCACTACACAGACCAGGCTGTCCTCAGAGTCACTACACAGACCAGGCTGTCCTCAGAGTGACTACACAGACCAGGCTGTCCTCAGAGTCACTACACAGATCAGGTGGTCACAAACCTGAGAATCCTGGCAGCCTCCCTAGTTCTAGAAACTAAGAGCAAGCACCATCAGACCCAGCATCATTTTTAAAGCATTATTTTTTTTTAACAAAATACAATTTCAAGAAAACTCTCCTTTCCGCCACACCTTTCTTGGGAAAATCTCTTCTTACCAAGGCCAAATATAGCCTAAAAACTCGAGTGTTTTACCCAGGAAGCATCAGCACATCCACCGGTGTGGTTGAACCTGCACTGCTGCAAACTCCTCCACCATGGAGGAAGAATGCACACAGGGGCCTGCACACAGGGATCTGCACACAGGGGACCAGACAGCACCTCAGTCTAGGGTATCAAATGGGATGGGTAATCTATATTCCTAAAATATTATTCATGGAAAAAAATCTCAACAACTGCTGTAGAGTAAAGTTAAATTATTTTCCAAAATAAACAGTTATAAGATTAAATAAATAAGCTGGGTGGTGGTGGCGCATGCCTTTAATCCCAGCACTCAGGAGGCAGAGGCAGGCGGATCTCTGTGAGTTTGAGGCCAGCCTAGTCTACAAGAGCTAGTTCCAGGACAGGCTCCAAAGCTACAGAAAAAACCTTGTCTCAAAAAAAACCAAAAAAAAAGAAAAAAAAAGAAAGAAATACTATTGGAAAACAAGAGCTAAGCAATAATAGATCCTACAGAAATGCTTGGTTAATCTTATTTCTGATGGACTGAGGAAATGGGTAATAGCCACAAGTTACCCTAATGAACAATCCCAAAAATTATGGTAAGGCTTCCAAAAGGACCAAGTCTAACTAAAAGGAAAGGCACAATACTGAACGAATGTATTAGTAGTGTAATAACTACTCAAAGCTCTCTGCAAGGCAAACTGATAACAGCCAAAGAAGCGATGTGACACAAGCCAGCAGTCACAATCACCACTGAAGAAGTTCTCCAACATATCAAGATGTGCCATCCAATGGAGAGATAAAATGACAAACTTAAAATTATCTTTACTGGGGCTGGAGAGATGGCTCAGTGGTTAAGAGCACTGACTGCTCTTCCAGAGGACCTGGGTTCAATTCCCAGCACCCACATGGCAGCTCACAACTGTCTGAAGATCCATTTGCAGGAGATCTGACACCTTCGCACCAATGCACATAAAATAAAGTTAAATAAACCCTAAAAATAATAATAAAAAAAATAAGTGTTGGGTTCTTTGAATAACTGTAACGTGAGAGGAAATAAAGATTTTTAATTTAAAAAAAATTATCTTTACTAAAAGATAGAGTAAAATAATTTAGCACTATCTATTCTAGGAAATGGAACAAAAATTAGTAACAATAACAAAAATTTTGAAATTTATCAGAATGTTCTTCAAGTGATTTTAACATAATACACTCACCATTTTATATATATATTAAACAGAGCTGAGAGCACAATTCAGTTGCAGTTGGTAGAGCACCTACCCATAATGCAGAAAGGTGTAGATTCAACCCACAACACAATAGATACAGATGTATGAATGGATAGATAAACTGGTTGACTTAAAATTAATGCTATAAAAGGCTAAAAAACCTAAAATGAAAAGCTGAAAGGAGGGAGGGGCCAGAAAGATTCAGAAGACATTACTGATCTTCACTGACTCACTCCTATCCACGTGAAAAGTGGCAAGTTACTATAACCACAGCCACCTCTCACTTCTGAATGGATTTTACATAAATAGCACAAACAAATGCTTCCCCACTTGCTAAAAACGTCAATCAATTAGCTATTATCAATAAAGTCCTGTAGAAAACACCTTGTCTTATGATTTCCATGCACATCAATATCGCCTCTTCATGTTCTCCTCGAGCAAAGCGAATATTGGCTTCGCCCATGAGACCTCTCAGGGCTCTGGGAAGTTTACTCCGAGGCCTCTTCTCCTGTTCAGAGGAAAACAACATGGAGATTAAGATAAAGCTCAGATTTCAATCCAAACTCACATAGAAAACGTAATGGGAA
The DNA here is from genome assembly GCA_004026605.1 of Ondatra zibethicus. Lineage (NCBI taxonomy): Eukaryota > Metazoa > Chordata > Mammalia > Rodentia > Cricetidae > Ondatra > Ondatra zibethicus. The sequence continues at coordinate 62,973 of PVIU01006060.1, read as the reverse complement.
CTTCACTCTAAAACTTCTAAATCTTCTAAACTCAGAACGAGGTACTTAGTCATTATAATTCTAATGCCTTAATTTTAAGTCTAATTACACAAAACAAGCTAAAATTCAAATGCGGGAAAGTTCAAAATTATTTTGATATTCTCCAAAGAGGAATACCAAAAATAAATAAATAAATAAATAAATAAAAACAAAAAGAAACAAAACAAAAACCTTCCTACAGTTGAAAGTTCATAGTACAACTAAATACAAACTGTCAAATGGCCAGGAATTACTGAGCTGCTGACCAATACAACTATATCATCATGCAACAAAATGGATTCCGTGACATTCCATATTAGAACACTTAGTAGATCCCGTGTCATTCCATACTAGAACACTTACTAGATCCCGTGTCATTTCGTACTAGAACACTTACTAGATCCCATGTCATTCCATACAGAACACTTACTAGAAAGTCCTTCTTGGAAATTCATCAGAAACAAAACTCGATAAACAACAACAACAAAAACCCACTGAGTTATAAGTTTTTCAGTAGCAAAACTACAAAACATTTGACATAAGAGCAATAGTCTTACATAAAATTTCTCCAAAATGAAGCATAAGAAATAAATAACAATTCACAATAGTCTCAAAGAAAAAAACCTCTAGAAATACACCTAACTAAGGCAGTAAAAGACCTCTACAATAACACTTTAAGTCTCTGAAGAGATTAAGGAAGACACTAGAAGATAGAAGGACCTCCAATTTATGGATTGGCAGAATACTGTAAAAATAATCATTCTACCAAAGGCAATTTTATAGATTCAATGCTATCCCAATCAAAATGCCCTAATGGTTCTTTCATCATTAGGGTATTATGGGGGGAAACCAGCAACAACAAAACCATCCTAAAACTTATATGGAATACAAAATACTCCAGATAGCCAAAGCAATCCTGAGAAAAAAGCCAATGCTGAAGGGATTACCCTTCTATATTTCAAGATATATTACAGCATTATAACAATAATAACAGTATGACACTGACACAGACAGACACCCAAACATGAGTCCACAGAAGACATGCAGACCATCGTATCAAACACAACACCCAAGCATGAGTCCACAGAACTACAGCTGTCTGACTATAACAAAGATGCCAAAAACATACACTGGAAAAAAAACAACATCTTTAACAAAAGATGCTGAGAAAATTAGATGTCCACAGATCGAATAAACTTAACCCCAAATCTACCACCCACACAAAACTAACTCCAGATGATCACAGACCTCAACTGAGACTGCCGGAAGAAACATGGCAGGTGTGGGAATTAAGACCAGCAACTGACAAGTGGGACCTCCTAAAACCAGAAGGCCTCAGCACAGGAAACAGGGACCTCCTAAAACCAGGCCTTTGTGTACAGGAAACAAGGGCCCCATAAAATTCGAAGGCCGTAGTACAGGAAATAATCAACCAAGTAAAAAGGAATCCGATGGAGTGGAGGAGACTCTGCCAACCACACATCTGGCAGAGGATTAATAACCAGAATATATAAAGAACTCAAAAAAAGTCAAGAAAACAAATGACTTAATTGAAAGAAACAGGTTTGAAATCTGAACAGAGTTCTCAAAAGGAATAAAAGTGGCTAAGAAATATCTCAAGAAGAGTTTATCATCCTCATCCACTAGAAAAATGCAAATAAAGACAACTTTGACATTTTATCTACCCCTAATCAGAATGGTACAGATTAACAAAACAGCAAATGTTAAGGATAAGGAGAAGCAAGGGCAGGGAGGAGCCACCATTGGTAGGAACGTAAACCAGTCTAGCCACTCTGGCAAGCAGTGTGGAGACTCCTCAAAAAGTTAAAACCACATCTAGCACATAACTCAGCTAGACCACGCCTCGGGCATATACCCCAGGGAGCCTACTCTGCAGGTAATTCCTCACCATGGTACCCGACGCTCTACTCACAACAGGTAAGAAATAATGCAAATGGCCTAGGACAGGTGGGTTAATAATCAGAAAGCAGTATAGGCACTGTGGAACACTATTCGGTAGAAAGGAAAATGAAATCATGTCATATGCAGGTAAATGGATGAAACAAGAAGGTATTATGCTGAGCATGTAGCCCAGACCCAGAAAAACCAACGTCCCATGTTGTCTCTTATTTACGGATCCCAGCTCCAAGTCTTCAGACTTGAGCCTCCAGCCTGGAGTAACTCAGACACGTGAAACGTTTACCTGGCAGGAGAGGAAGGGTGTTACACCTAGCAAAGGGAATAGTAGGGCACGGGTGCCATGACAGGGAGGAAGACTTAGTGGGGAAGAGGGGGAGGCAGCACAAAAGATGTCTGAAAAAGCCAAACGATTCACGTTACTTAAAACATGCCAGGCCAGTACCAGCTACTTCAAGAGGAAGATGGGCATCGAAGAGGCTCCTTATGGAGTTTGCTAGCCATTTGGACAAGAAACTGCTCTTGCCTGGACTGCTTAACTGGACAGAAAGAACCCACAGAACTAAGGGTTTAGGAGACAGGCTGCAATGGATTGCCTGTCATCTTTATATCCATAGGGCTCTATAAACGAATGAGTCTTCAGAACAGTTGTAAAGATTTCTTGACCTTAGAGATAGGAAGTAGCAATTATGGTGGTAAACCCAATAATTAAACTACAGCACTAGAACCTGAGCCCAAAGTTTAAAGAAGCTAGCTTTAGTATATAAGAAAATAAAGGGTTTTTATTCATTTAAAAAAAACAAAACAAAAAAAACAAACATGCCAGGCAGTGGTGGCACACGCCTTTAATCCCAGCACTTGGGAAGCAGAGGCAGGCGGATCTCTGTGAGTTCAAGGCCAGCCTGGTCTACAGAGCTAGCTCCAGGACTGCCACCAAGCTACAGAGAAACTTTGTCTCGAAAAAAAACAAACAAAATAAGTGTGTGTGTGTGTGTGTGTGTGTATGTGTGTGTGTGTGTGTGTGTGTTTAATGATGTTATGCCACTAGGGGTGATAATGCCCCCCCACAAGAGTGATAGTTTATCTAACAAAACCCCAATGCCAGGTATAGGAAGTGTCCTTTTGAGTAGTTGGTCAGAAAAGTACAAAAGGCCCCACCCTCACCCCACTTCTACAAAATACAGGCTTTTTCCTTGGCCCTTGGTTGCCTACAAGAAATTGAAGGTAAGACTCTCTTGCTGAATACAAAGCACACTTCTGACAGATGGAGACAAGCTCTCCTAATATCCAATAAACAGTCATACTCAGTGTGCAGCCTACAAACCACAACTATGACCAGGACAGCAAGACACTCTGGGAAGTGCAATAATGGCACCTATATATTCTGGGGTAACCAACAGCCACCTTTCTGGACTAATTCCAACCAACCAGAGGGAAAGCATGCCTGGTTCTGTAAACTTGGGCTGCTCCTCGTGGCTGGTAAAGCCATGGACTTTAGAAGAGCTTCTTTCCTAAACCAGCATAAGTTCAGGCTCTAAACACCTCCCCTTACACCCACAGGGCGGTGCGGCTTCTCACCCTCAACAAAGCTTCTTTCTGCAGCACTCGGAACGATGACAGAAAGCCACCGCTGCTCAAAACGGCAGCCTACAGCACAATTGCTACAGCTAGGGCCCGGGGACACTGCAGACAGGGAGTGGGAAGAGTTTTAAAAGCCAGAGAACCAGGATGTCTGCTGAGAGACAGTGTCTTCTACAAAAGGCAGTGAAACTGTGCCCGTGGAATCTCAACAGTATGGTTACCTAAGTAATACCTGAAAAATAACAATGCCAATTGGCAGGCCAATGTGCATGGGGGGGAATCTCACAGGGCCCCAGCCCTAGATGAAGAGCTACAACAATCAGTGCTGCTGAGAAAGGGAGGGAGAATCAGATTAGTAACCCTGATAGGTTACCGATCCTGAGCAGTCAGACCTAAACACATAGACACAAGAGCAACACTAAATGAGCACAGCAAGTTGTACTAATATATTTATTCTCTCTCTCTCTCTGCCGCTCTCTCTCTCATACACACACACACCTAACAATAATAATGAGAGACTGTGACTTTAGAGGGGGCACAAAGATGACATAGGAGGGGTTGGAGGGAGAAGACGAGGTGGGAAATGATGTAAATAAAATACACACATGCTGCAGAATAGTACTTCTGCACACTGTCAATATATATTACACTCATTGGTTAACAAAGAACTCCAGGCAGGAAGTATCGGCAGGACAGCCAAGCTGAGAATGCAGGGAGGAAGAAGGGCAGAGTCAGTGGAGTCACCAGGAGACACAGGGTACAAGACAGATGGAAGACAGGTAAAGCCACCAGCCACGTAGCAACACAACGATTAACAGAAATGGGTTCATTTAAGTTGTAAGAGCTAGTTAGTAATAAGCATGAGCTACTGACCGAGCATTTTTAATTAATATAAGCCTCAGTGTGTTTATTTGGGAGCTACTGGTGGGCAGAAACTACACACATATATAAAAGTTAAAATTTAAAAAGAAAGAAATGAGCAACGGGCAGTTTCCTCCCAGTTTTTGCTCTTACTGTTGAACTATTTCCCAAGTATAACTGAAAACTTCCTGCTCAATGACTATATCACTTTCTTATATTTTTATAAGAACTAAAATAATTAACAACTTACTTTCATCATTTTTTTGGTTTCACGGTTGAGAACCATCTCCAACACAAATACATCGCCTGCGGTGGGTTGCTCAGGAGTTTCCTCCTCCTCCTCTTCTTCCTCCTCTTCTTCTTCATCATCTTCAGTCTCTCCAAGCATGGAAGCAAACACTTTGTGAACCGACTTACTCACTCCATCTGATGTTTCTCCTAAGGAACGATGCATTGAAGTGGTGGGGGTAGGAAATCAGTAAAACGACTTTAAAAAAAGTTGCCTGTTCATGGAGCACAAATTCCTAACCACGGCAACAACAAACTTGAAAGCAATGCAAATGAACACCCTCCCCACCCCCATAAAGAAAAGAAAGCCATCGCAAAGCCACGTCTTTCACGCTGCAGGAAAGGCTGCTTCGCCCTCTGCGCCTCCTCCAGACGTGCGAGCAAAGGAAGAGCAAAGCAAAAGCACCACAGCAGCAGGCACAAGCAGAGAGGGAGACAGTATCTGTTACAAGGCACAGGTTAGGACCTAAGGAAGCCCAGTGAGGCGTGAGGCTGAATACAGGATGGGAGCTTGTCTAGCCAATCGGTGAGCTCCAGGTTTAGGGAGTGCAGGGGCTTAAATAAGAATGGTCTCCGCAGGCTCATGTTTGAATGCTTAGTTACCAGCAAGTGGCACAATGTGCCAAGGATTAGGAGGCGTGGCCTTGTTGGAGTAGGCGTGGCCTTTTGGGAGGAAGGCCGTCACTGGAGGGGGGTGGGCTTTGAAGTTTCAAAAGCCCACCTAGGCCCAGTCTGTCTCTGTCTCTCTCTATCCCTCCCTCTCCCTGCCTAAGGATCAGGATGCAGCTCTTCCCTTTCCCTCCCCCCTCCCTCCCTCCCTCCCTCCCTCTCTCTCTCTCTCTCTCTCTCTCTCTGGATCAGGGTGCAGCTCTTCCCTTTCCCTCCCCCCTCCCTCCCTCCTCCTTTCCCTCCCCCCTCCCCCCCCATCAGGATGCAGCACTTCGCTACTTCTCCAGCACCCCACCTGCCACCATGCCTGCTGCCATGATGATAACGGACTAAACCCTGCAACTGTACGCCAGCCCCCAATTAAAAGCTTTCCTTTGTACAAGTTGCTGTGCTCATGGTGTCTCTTCACAGCAATAGAGCGATGACTGAGACAGTAAGAAACCCTATATCAAAAAACATGCTGGAGTGTGCTAAAGGGAGACATTCAATGTCCATCTCCGGCCTCCATACACAGGCACACATGCACATGTACACATGCATATGCACACACACTTAAGAAAAGAAATAAAATTATCATTATTTACAGAAGACATGATCATATACTTTATAATCCAAAAGATTCTACATACAAACTGCCAGAATATACAGTTACCTGGCAAAGTTATTAGATACAAGGCTTTAAAAAAATTCATGTAAGTTGCAAGGAATTGAGCCCAGGGCCTTGCATACACTGCCAGAGAAGTACTCTACACTGAGCTGCATCCTCAGCTCCCCTTTTCTTCCTGAGACAGAGTCTCACTAAGTTCAGGCTGGCCTCGAATTCATTCTGTAGCTCAGAATGGTCTTGAACCTAGGATCCATCTGTCACAGTCTCCCTAGTATCTAGGATCACTGGACAGTAGATTTATAAATCAGCAACGAACTGCAGGTAAAATTAAAATGCCTAGTCTGTGTCGTAAGTAGGAAGTGATCTTAAAAATTGGTATTCGAAAACATCAAAGAGGAAAAAGACAGTATTCTAGAGACCTCATCTTTCCAATTTGCAGATTCTGCCAGATCTTGTCCAAAGAGACCTTTCGTCTATTCTGAATGCTTACACTACCAAGAGTCTCCAAAGAGTCAGGACAATCTGTCCTGAGGAAGAGGAATATCTTCGCTCTAACAGACTGATGGGATGACTTCAGCTGAGGCCAGTCAGTTCTTGTCCACCAGAAATGGACTCAGCTGACCCTATTCCCACCCCCTTTCCCCAATCAAAGGCCTAGTGGTCTTAAATAGCAAGGACGGCTGTAAGTGAACCCCAAAGACTATCTACTGAAGATCTGGCTTTCCCTAACCAGGTCAGAAGGACCCACAGGCTGCCAGGGCTTCTTCAGCCCCTTCCTACCCCACTTGCCTGGGAGACACTAAGCTCAATACCGTCTACTTGTCTCTTCTTCCAACAGAGTCCAGAAACTCAGGAATAAAGTGTGAGTTTTCCATGCAAAAGCTTACTTGCTCAGAGAAAAAAGTACCACACAAAAGTCGAGCTGAGCTGAGCTCACCAACCAGGCCCCTATACATGAAGCCACATTCTAATTGACACAAGCCACCCAAGTAATTTGACAGAGGCAAATGGATATGATCAGCGATCGGCATTTTGATCAGTAGAAATACACATCAATCGATAGAAACTAATAAATATCTGCACTCATTTAGATACTCATTTAGGCTGTGATGGGCTTAATTAGTCCAGATGTACTAACCAACTATAATATCTGGATATGACAAGCTAAGGGTTGTGCCCTAGTTTGCTTTCTGTTGCTATGACAAAACAGTAACCAACACCAACTTAAGGAAGAAAGGGCATGTGTGATTGAAGGGTTACAGGCATCATCCAGGAAAAGCCAGAGCAGGAGGTCAAGGCAAGAAGCTGGAGCTACAGCCGCAGCAGAGACCATGCAGGAAGAGTGCTCACTGGCTTGTTCTCCAAAGCTTGCTAAGATTGCTTTCTTATACAACCCAGGACCTCCCGGCCAGGAGTGGCTCTACCCACAGTGGGCTGGGCTGTTGGGCCCTCCCACATCAATCACGAGTCAAGAAAATGGCCCACAGACATGTCTACTAACCAGCAGGTCCCTCCGCCTAGGTGACCCCAGTCTGGCTGCCGGAGTGAGGCAGCACACCAAAATACCGATGATGTATGTGAAGTGCCATCTAAGCACAGCAGTTTGCACAGCGGCACAATCTGCTACGCCCGGAAGAACCCTCCCATTGAGGTCAGTTTAGCAAAGGACAATAAAAGGGCTCTAAACAAATGCTGGCACCAATTTTAAACCCCACAAAACACTGGAACTATACCAAAACAACCATCATGACATACAACCGTTTAAAAAATAAATAAATAGTAAGCCGTGTCTGTGTGCCAAACACTGATAAACCAGGTAATAAAAGTAGGCTATCATTACAGTGAAAGGAAAAGGTTTTACTGCATTGCTTTGGTTAAGGGCTCTTAGCATTTAGAGCTGGCAGCCAACAAACGCCACACACCTTCATTGGCATCTTTGTCCTGGGATTTGGCAGAGTCGATTCCTGATGATGACGGGACTTCCGAGTTTTCTTGAGGAGATGGTTTTCCTTTTTCCGGAAGGCTCTGCGATTGAATATTAAACAGCTCAAAAACTTATGCAGATTTAACTCTCCTGGCCTGGGACTGGGCATTTGCACTATCTTAAGTCTTAACCTTATGTAAGTCATTTGCAAATATGTATGGGACAGTTAAAAATACTTGAATTTCATTAATCTAACACATTAAATAAAACATAGGGTGCTTAGGCAGCCATGAATCAGTAAGAAACCATGGGTTAATTTCAAAAGTCAACAGACTGGCCTTCAAATATGTAAGAGCAATTTTTAAAGTTCAGATATCTATTAAAATTTGAAAAGCAAAGTAAAAAGATGTTCTTGCTGTCAGGCAATTAAGTTCACTTTTTTGTTGTTGTTTTTCAAGACAGGGTTTCTCTGTAGCTTTGAAGCTGGAACTAGCTCTTGTAGACCAGGCTGGCCTCGAACTCACAAAGATCGGCATGCCTCTGCCTCCCGAGTGCTGGGATTAAAGGCGTGCGCCACCACCGCCCGGCTCAATTAAGTTCACTTTTGTGTCTAAGATAAAACTGCACCATCGAGACTCATCAAAAACGGGCAGTCCTGGGATGTAGCTCAATGGAGGGGGGTTTTGTCCAGCAAGCTGGAGGTCTTGAGGTTTGGTCCCCAAGACCACACTGTACATATGACAAAAACAAAGGGTCTGGTTCCTAAAGAACAGTGGCGTGTACGTGCCCAGTCCACGGTGACAACCTAGTGGCAAGACCAGGTTTAGGACCAGTCAAGACTACGGTGGCTCCAGACTCCGCCAGCTCCAGGTAGCCATAGAGCACTGGGCTATCACCGAACAACACTAAGGAGTCGGCGGTTGGCGCCCACCGAAGCCAGCTTGTGAGCTGGAGGATGTCTTGAGAGGCGCTGAGTTCGGGGATACGGGATGAAAATCGGAGTTTCTGGGAGAGGAGGAACCCTAGTCCCCCCCGCCCACCCCGGGCTCCGCACGCCCGCTGCTTCGGGGAAACAAGACCGAGAAGCACCGGGGGCCCAGCGACTCACTTTCTTCTCCCGGGTTTTTCTCTCTTCTCTCCGCCTTTCGAACTCTTCGAAGGAGATTTTGCCTTCCAGGTAGTCGATAAGCTCCGGGCTGAACCCCGACATGTTGGCGGGGCAGACGCTGGGTAGCGGACCGGGAAAGCGGGAACACCCAGGATCCACCGGGCGCCGCAGAGGGACGCGTTCGCCCCGGAAAACTCCCCGGCCCGCGCCGTGGCCGCGCACTCGGGTTCCGCCGGAGCTCTAGGCCCCAGGCCTCTTCCGGCTTCCCTTGAGCTAAGGGCAGAAGGAGACTTAATCCGGGGTGAGCACAGGCCAGCGCGCTCGCTTGGGTTTCTAGCTCTAACGTCAATCACTTTTCTGTCCCGAACACTTAGACTTTTAAAGGGAATGAGATCCCTCACCTAGAGTGACTACTCTTTTGCCTGTGACTTACAGCTCTCAACATAATCCTTCGAAACGTATGAGAGAAGACAAACGGTGTAAGGGAGAGGTGTGGGGAGGGGGTCATAGAACACATGCGATATGAAAGGGAGAAGGGCAACGCCTGAGGTGGAAAGATTTGGGGAGGGATCATCCAGGAGAGGAAGGGGTGGGAGTGAGGGTCAAAGGGAGGGGGGTAGGGGCCGTTCTTTTCAATTCCTATGAGCTCCTGTGCTTTGCATCTTATCTTGTATTATAGGTATTTCTTTGTCCTATTCTAGAAACACTACCTAAACACATATGTACACACGGGGACACACACACACACACACGGGTCGGGGGGCGGGACGGACATTTTCATCTTATAGGAGATCCTGCGTTTTGCCTCTTACAGCTATTTCTTTGTCCATGAGAACATTAGTCTATGTGCCGCTATAAACCTGACTAACCTGATAACATGTGCGGAAACAAATTTGTGAATCAAGTTGGATGAAACTACAAGCACCTTTGGAACTTTGGGTGAAGGTGTTGAGTTCAGCCTACACCGGACTTCAGAGAAAGGCTACAGGGAACCTATCTCTGATCATCCAGGTGAAGGTGCTCCGTAACAAAATGACAGAATCCGAGGGCAGGACCAGCAAGAGCAGGACTAACAGAAGACAGAAAACTATCTCAGTTAGGAGTCCTTGAGGATCCGCAGTGTCCTACATAGATATGAAAACATACAGGGGCAGATGGAGTGGGTTAATGTAATCCCCAGAAACTGCTGTGAGGATTACTCCCCTGAAGTCTTCAGGCAGTTGGGGAACTGTGTCTAGGAAGTTGGGACTGTCGCCAGGACTGACTCCAAAAGGGAAAGAGACAGAAAATGAAGAGGAATGGTCACCTGGTAAGGAAACACTCAACACGTAAATGCTTCGGTTGGCTCCTGTTGATTGATTGGACTCTGAGAATGACATGTCAATAGATGCAGGTGCATAGCAAAGAGAAGGGGGGCTGTGGACAGAGCTGGGAAAAGATAGGTTCTGCTCAGGACCACCTTCAGGACGTGGAAATATTTTCAGGGTCAGAATGTCTTCACATTTAGCTCAATTTTCGTTTTCTACTTCCTTTCAGTAATTTGTCCATGGGTGAGTCAGAGGCAGTCACATTACCTAGAGATGGAGCTGAATTACTGTTATAACCGTAATGAAAATATCAAGAAGAAACAATTGGGTCTTTCAGGCTGATTTTTGAGACTCAAAATGGAAAGGTTTAAAGGAAGCAGAACATTGAATTTATGCCATGACAATTGAATTAAAGAGGACAGAGAGGCAACTCTGTTTTTTCTCTTGTCAGGGAGGACACAGGAAAAGTTGTGATGCTTCTGAGGGAATCATTTTTCCACGGGCATATCACTCTTCTGCAAAAGTTTGTGGATCTTTTTTTTCCTGCATTCATCTTTGTAGACCAAACATCATGAAAGTAGACGTCTCATTCTGGGACAGGGAGCATACTTTTTTTTTCTTTTTGAGACTCTCTCCCTCTCTCTCTTTCTCTCTCTCTCTCTCTCTCTCTCTCTCTCTCTCTCTCTCTCTGTGTGTGTGTGTGTGTGTGTGTGTGTGTGTGTATTGTGCGTGTACTCCCTGCTGTAACCCTGGATGTCCTGGAACTCTCTGTGTAGACCAGGCTGCCCTTGAACTCAAAGAGATTCACCTGCCTCTGCCTCCTGAGTTTAAAGGTTTAAAGGTGTGTGAAATCACGCCCAGCCTAGATATCTTTTCTAATCACTATAATAAAGATCCTATTTCCCTCTGAGGCAAAAGTTGGACCTTTTCCCCCATAGCAAGCTCATAATGAGAGATTTTCCTACATTTTGAGCTCAGCTGTGGTAGAAACACACCTATTTCCAGTATACCCCTGGGCCCATGTTCACTCGCCTCCTTCAATAAATCAGGACTAAGTGAGAGTATGAGTCACGCTCCCTGCCACACCTGAGTCACTGGACCAACTGTCTCAGTTCAGGAGCCTCATCGCCTGCCAGGATGGAGGAAAATATAGAAGGATAATATTTCGCAAGTAGGATAACAATCTCAACTCTCAGAAGCTCTTGACCATGCCAGATCCAGAACAGGGGATAATGGGCCATATCCTGGAAATGGAATCCTTGCTGAAGAAGAGCAAACCCAGAATGGAAAGGTTGCCATAGACGTATACAGAAATGTACCACGGGACTCTTGACAGTCTATAGCACTTGAAGTACATTTGCTTCCAACAGAGGAAACCCTTCAACTCGGGACCTCCTGAGTACTTTCCATTATGGAACACACAGATACTCTAGGGAGGAATTTTTAAGCTGAAGGCCACATACTTCTGTCCTGTGATTCACAAGCTCATACCTAGAGAGTCTCCTGTGGGTGCCCATCAGTTTCAAGGTCTCTGAAATTAATCAACCCTCGCCTGGATGAGAAGTGGTGCCGAGGAAGGGAAAATGGCCTCTAGTTCCACTCAGGAACTCCACAGAAGTGAGGAACACCTCACCCAGCCATTGACCTGAATAAGCTGCTATAATTTAATGAGGAGTAACACAATAGTAATCGCTTATCTTTTTAAATGGTGGAACAATAATCTTGTTAACTAAAGTGTCCTCTGCTTTACATTTAGGACTGTGTGAAGGATGTTAAGGCACACTTGAATTTAACAAGTATTCATTGAACAACTGCTACACAGCACACACTGGACTAGGTTCTGGAGAGCGACGAATGAGTCACATAATGGTTGCTGCTCACAAACATCTCACAACCCTCCAGAGACAAGCTCTTAAGTCACCTACCACAGTAGAACACACTAAACTAGACTCGGAACTTGTTTGTGCACAAGTACTTTATTCTACATATTCTGTAGTAAGGGGGCCGCTTGTTTGTTCCCAACTGCTCAGCTTCAAAATTACCACATAGAAACTGTATTAATTAAATCACCGCTTGGTCCATTAGCTCTAGCTTCTTATTGGCTAACTCTTACATATTAATTTAACCCATTTCTAGTAATCTGTGTATCGCCACGTGGCTGTGGCTTACCAGGTAAAGTTCCAGCATCTGTCTCTGGTGGGGCTACATGGCTTCCTTTTATTCCACCTTCTTTCTCCTAGCATTCAATTTAGTTTTCCCCACCTAGTTAAGTTCTGCCTTGCTATAGGTCCAAAGCAGTTTCTTTATTAATCAATGATAATCACAGCACACAGAGGGGAATCCCATATCAATATTCAGCACCAACAGTTCTCAAAAAGCCACAGTGAAACACAGACTAATGATACCAGAGCAGTGCTGCGTGAGTTCAAGGACAATGTTCCATGCTTGAATCACACAAAAAATATTGCCAGTGTTCATAAAAGCACAAGAAAAGGAGCTGTATCAAATGAAAAATATGGAATCCGAACGGCTCAGTAGGAGAGTGACTTGGTTGGAGGAGTAGGGAATTCACCTTTTGCTGCTGTCCCTTGTTGAGTGACTTATATTTAAAGTCAAGCTAGAGTGAAGATGGAATATTTGACATGAGGCAGTGTTTAGCTTCAAAGGCAGCATGAAAGCATCTCCCAGAGACCTTGCAGCAACTAGAATTGTGTTTATTTCCTATTTCACTGGGATACGCATCACCCTCATTCAGTAGGTGATGAGATCTTTCAAGAGCACAAGCTAAAAGTGGGACTTATCATTTTTTTAGAAGGAAAAAAAATCCTAAGTCTGAACCTCTATTATACATTATAAACGATAGTAAACAGATCTGAATCCCTATTATGTATAATACACTGTAGTAAAAAGTAAACACCTTGTTTAAATAAAAATATTGATTAATAATAGGTAATAAATATAAAAGACGATTTTAAATCATGCGTCAAGAAAATAACTGGTTTGGAAAATTATCATTTTATTTCATTTGTTGTATTTTTGTGACTCCTTCAAATACATGCAATCTTCCACTCGATAATTATGGTCATAAAGGGGAAAATAGTTCTGAAATATGCATGTCAGTGTTATATGTTGCAAAAGCCCAACTGTTTAGATGTATAATTTGGAAATGTAGAATAAAATTGCTATAAATTGGCTAATATGGAAGTGAAAACACACACAAGACTCCAGGCACAGTTGAATTTTCTACTGAAAAGCTTTTCTGCAGCTTCAACACAGTGACACCTAAAAAAGTAAGAGAGAGTTACAGTCCAAGACAAGAAAGAGCTTTGATAACACAGAGACCCCCCCAGATCAATCCCAGAAATAGCTGAATGAAGAATTCATAATTCAGAGACACCCCACACCAGAACCATTTCCCCGACAAAGTTGAGTTCTTCCTGAGTGCTTTGTCCTCCGCCCTTAGAAATGCCCTCATCCAGGTCACAGGAGTATTTATCTTGTTTTCTCTGAGGTTCCCTATGAACTAGAGGTTAGCAGTGACACAGTGACAATGTCACCTCACACTGAGCAAGCATTAGAATAGAAATAACTGCTCTTTGTCTTAGAATCCCATACTCTAGAGCGTCTGCATGTAACAACATTCAAGCGAAGACTATAGTGATATTTTATTTATGGTTCAATAAATAAAGCTTGCCTGAAGATCAGAAGGTAAAATTAAGCCACCAGAGGCCAGGCAGGAGCATCATACAGCTTTAATCCCAGAATTTGGGAGACAGAGGTAGATGGATCTCTGTGAGTTCAAGGCCACTCTGGGCTACACAAGATCATTGCTGAAACAGATCCAGGTAGTGGTGGCTCACACCTTTAATCCCAGTGCTAGGGAGTCATGTGCCTTTAATCCCAACACTAAAGGGGACTATAAAACAGGAGGAGACAGAGGCTCATGTCTCAGACTGCAGTTGCTCAGCCTTAGTAAAAGCAAGACTTTTCTAGTGGTTTGGCTGGTTTGGTTTTTCTGGTCTTCAGCTTGAACCCCAATATCTGTCTCTTGGTTTTTATTATTCATGCTACATTTGGCACTCAACATTTGGGGTACGAATTCATGAAAAAGCCACCAGCAGAGGCTGGCGCTACACGTGGCCCACACAGATGGGCTTTCTCTTCTTTTTGACCCCAAGCCTCTGGGCAAGTTTGGAACTTTTCTGTTGTAGCCTTCATGAAGCCCGCCCCCAACACACATGCTTTTTCCAAACAATTCCCTGTGCATTTTTCAGATAGCCTGCTCTCTCTCTCTCTCCACTGTGGGTTGCAGGCGCTCCCTGCACCCCCTACTCAGGCTGCTGCCTTGAAATCCAATCAGACTTTTACTGATCTATGCTGCAGCAATCAGCCTCACATCTTCATCAACATCATCGGTGGAATTGATAAGACATTTGGGAATTCTTAAAGGGAGGAATTAGTTAAAAGAGAGAGTTTTCCCACATTAAAATGGGGGGAACATTATAATGGAGGGATTTAGGTTTCTGTATGATAAAATGCTAGCCAGTTTGAAAATGGGATGATTAAATGAGAGGATATCTAATTTAGATGGGATTTATGTTAATGTCGATTGTAAACATTATCAGCTTTATCATTTTTGTCTTATCACTAAAAAAGTTGGTTAATCTGAGTGCTAAGATACAGGCCTTGGGAAAATCTAATAAAACAGATCACAGGGACATTCAATTCCAGACAGAGAAATTTAATGGAGAATCAATTTCAGCATTGCATTATAAGACTAGAAAGGAACAGCCTAAGGCTTTCAGACACACAACTTTACTATATCCAGTAACCTTACAGGAATTGCTAAATGGCAGAGACTGTTACAGCTAACTGGACTTCTGTGTCAACGTTAGATTTAAGGAGATTCAAGGAAGCAATAGTCTCATATGGCATGCATCCATCTTTTGTGAAGCAACTTTAAACTCATGGTCAGTTTGTAGTAGAATTACCCCTGAAGACTGTATAGAATTGGTTAAAGGTGTTTTAAAGCCTGGTCCACAATTACAATGGAGTACCTGGGTCAGAGAAGAGGCTAAGATACTGAACAATGGAGTAAAATTAGAGGTAGGGAAATCTCCCAATGTCAAATTCTTAGAGAAGGAGAATATGCTACTATAGAAAGGCAAGCTCTATATGACCACACCCTGGATTTATGCAGGATTTACGCAGCAGCTTTGAATGCTTGGGACAGAAAGAACATTGTTATACAATTCTACAGGGCCCAAAGGAAGCCTTTATGGGTTTCTTACAAAGATTGACCTCAGCAGTAAATAGAATGATACCAAATTCAGAAGCTAGACAAACAATAATTGAGTCACTGGCTTTTGAAAATGCCAGTTCTCTATGCAAAGGATAATTAGGCTGTTAAAGGCAAAGTCAGCACCTTTGGAGGAATGGATCCGAGACACAATTAATATTGAATCCCATGAACATGATGATGCATGGATAGGAGAAGTGATTTCCAGAGGTTTGAGGAACAATTTAAGTGTCAAATGTTATAATTGTGGCAAACAAGATAACCTTAAAAGGGATTGTAGAAAGGGTGTTCCTAGCAACAATGATTTTTTTCTAAGAATAATCCATTCAGGACGCCCCTTCCTTCTGGATTATGCAGAAGGTGTGGCAAAGGTGGGCATTGGACTGTTGAGTGTAAGTCAACAAGGAATATTCATGGTAATCCTTTGCTGTTGGGAAGCTCCTTGAGGGACCCCTATGCCAAATCCGGTTCAGTCACTTCCTGCCGTCGTAGAGGAAACTCCTTCCCAGAACAGTTAAAGAACCTAATGCTATTGAAAGAAACCATACTGCTCTGGATAAAAGAACAGCTATAGAAGAGAGAACAAAAAAATTCAGGAGAAACCATAAAGTGAGTACTTTGGCAAACTTCTACAAATGAACATAAACCAAAATTAAAAATACAAGGAAATAACACCATAAAAGGTCTGGTAGACACATATACGGATGTAACAATAATCTCATCAGAAATTTGGCATCCAAATTGGCCCCTTCAGGATGGGATTGGAACTTTATCTCAGGTAAAGCAGAGCACGAGATGGGTCAAAGATACAGGGCCAGAAGGACAGAGAGGAATATCAAAACCATATGTGGCTAACATAGCAATGAATTTGTGGGGGATGTGATTTGTTACAGCAATGGAACACTCAGATTAACATTCCCCAAAACTTAGAAACAAACCATAAATTAACGTATGTTTTTCAGGCTGTACAAGAAGGAGGTACAACAGCTGCTGACACTTCAAAGGCACCAACAGCCCTGGGCCTCGCTCTCTTCCTATTTTATATTCTTCGTCAGTGCTGGGATTAAAGGTGTGTGACTCCCTAGTCCTGGGACTAAAGGCGTGTGACACCACTTCCTGCCCTCTAGTGGCTTAGGTTTACCTTCAGGCAAACTTTATTTATTAAAAGATAAATAAAATATCACTATATAAGGCTCTTTATGTCATCGTTTGTCCTGTTTTATTTTCTCATTTTTAGTGCAGCATTCAAGTGCATATTCCACAAGTTCCATCCCATCTTTTTGGAATTACCAATCGTTCCCTGCTACATTTAAGAGAATTAGTCGTGGAAAGTAAAGAACAGTGGTGGCTAACTCACAAGAAATCCATGTACTTTTGGAGGAACGGGGAAAGATTTTAATTATGATACCATTGCCTTTATTGGTCAGCTAAACAAGCTAGGATAATAATATTTTGAATATAGCATGCCTACTGCTTCTAAAATCATACCTATTTGTTTGATAAGAATGCAAAAAAATGAAATTCAAATCTTAGCTATAAAAATATATTTAAGTGTTTTCCTATAAGAAAAATGCTGTTGGGGCTGGAGAGATGGCTCAGCGGTTAAGAGCTCTGACTGCTCTTCCAGAGGACCAGGGTTCGAGCTCACACCTGTCTGTGACTCCAGTTCCATGGGATCCAACACCCTCACACAGACATATATGAAGGCAAAAACACCAATGCATATGAAATAAATAAATAAATAAATAAATAAATAAATAAATAAATAAAAGAAAAATGCTGTCTTTGCTAAAATTGTGATTTGTTTTCCTAGGTGAGGAAGTTCAAGATCAAAGATATGCACGACGCTTTTCCTCAAAAAAGTTGCTTTTGTAACTTTCCCATTCAGTCCAAGCCATTAACCTATTTCTTTACATGTAATTTTCCATGTAACTTACCTATATGGCCAGGTTGGGGAAAAAGTGCAGAAGTAAGACTGTGTGCTACCCATCAATTTGAAAATCCTCCTAAGAGTGACAATTCTATGATTTGAATGTGCTTCTCTCTAGAACACCCGGCTTCAGCGACATTGCTATCATATTTTTAAAAAAACAGACTATGAAATGCCTGAGCCAAATCTCAATATTTAATAGTGATGAGTACAACAGAAACTGGAAACTGTCGAAATGTCTCATGCATGACTGTGTGCCTGGACAGACCCTGGGACTGAAGGACGGCATTACCTGGGCTCAGAGGCTTTCAGCCCTTGTGGGAACTAGGGAGGGAGTTTTTCTGCTCTTCGTAGTCTGCAAATGCAGAAGCGATATGTTCCGCCTGGAAAGGGAGAGGTCTGGGATCCTCATCCACGGGGAAGGTATTTGGAAGGCTCCCAAGATCAAGTCCTCGGCCCTTAAAATAGGCCTGGAGGCTTCTGAAAAACTAAAGACAGAGAAAATGTTCAGTGCCTTATGGGTGAAACACCCTAACGCCCAGAGCCCCGTGTTTGTTTCCCGCCTTCCTCCTCCCTGAACTGACTTGAGCATTAGCCAGAGAAGCGGGAAATTGACAATCTAGAGAGGCTTGAAGCTTCTGCCTGCGTTCTGGCATTTCCGCCCTCACAAGGCAATTCAGCGTTCTTGGTGGCAACCCAGGGAAGGCATAAATCATCAAGCTACACTTCTGGCAGAGATCTATAGTGAACCATCTCCAAGCAGCAAGGTCAGAGATGAAACAAAACTCCACTTTCTCTGCCTGAGGAGACCCCAGTTACTGCCCTGTCTCTGTTTTCAGATACCCTCTAGCAAAGGAACGGCTAGAATCTGTGCTAGCGGCTTGCCGGCTTCCCGTCACTTTAGAGAAACTACATTTGAAGTAGTCATATCAACACGCTTGTTGAGCTGGGCATCCTTTTAAAAAAGCATTCTTCTGATCTTCTGAATTCTGTTTTCTAGATACCTGTATGCTTGAAACTGATAACTGCACCGGATCCACGTTCGGTTTCTGCAAACAAGCTTTGCAAATGCCGTCGTGGGACAAATCGTTCTATCATATATGTCTTGCATGCCGTATATGCCTTACAAAAAGCGATTCTCTCTTGCTCTCCATCTCCCCCCTCCCCCTTTTCCTGCTGTTCCGGGGACCAAACCCAGGCTCCTCATGCATGCTAGGCAAGCTTTCCAACCCCAAGCTAAGACGCAATACTCTTTTCATAGTGTATGCACATTAAAAACCAATGCTCTGATGCTGGGGTACAGATAAGATCACTTACAAATGTGATGTGCTGTGTATGTATAAACCGACTTCTAATATAAACTTGTTTCTCCATATAGAAATATTAGGGTGCCAGCTACCAGGGGAGCAACATCTAGTCCTGTCCTGATGAGAATTTTCTCATAATACAGTTGCCGCCATATTATTCTCGGGAGGTGCTGGCTGCACCCCTCAGCCATTGCTCCCCAGGTGTGTCCTTACCAGTTCTCTGTTTCTGGGGTTGCTCAGCGGCTTCCATGCGTCTTCATGTCTCAGCATGGCTCCATGTGCATGGCTACTCAGTACCAGGGCAGCCCAGAGCAGCAGGAGGGGCGCTTTAGACATGGTGCTGTATGAAACAGGGGACTATGGTCACCAAGACAGAGGGAAGAGAAAGAAACAAGGATCCAGGCAGATAAGGGAGAAGAAAGGGCATATTGGCTCGCCTAAGTTTTATAACCGTTTTTGGGGGGTCGGCTGCAAACGAGACACTTGAAATCCAGCGGACTAGCTTAAAACACTGCACAGTAATGGAAACACTGTAATGTGCTGAGCAAAGCGATCCTAGAAAGTCTGGGTATGCAATCCGCATAATATACATATACATACATACATACATACAGTGTGTGTGTATATATGTATATATATGTATGTACATATATATATATATATATATATATGGAGAGAGAGAGAGAGTTTAATCTCCAAAACAGTACAAGATTTAAAATTAAAAAATAAATCTTAAGTCTAAAAATCTTGTCTTAAGTCAGTGGATTTTTTTTTATGGACATGAAATGGCAGAGAAATAAAAAGTACTTTGGCTGCGGACGGATAGATGTCTGTGGTAGAGTGATGGTTTAGCATTCACAAAGCCCTGGGTTCAATCCCTGGTACTACAAAAGGGGAGAGAGAAAGACAGATACAGAGAGAGGGTGAGAGAAAATGAGGAAGAGGAGGAGAAGGAAGAAGAATTTAAAATAGCAACCAAAAAGAATACTTAAAGTACCCTAAACTGAGAAATGTTCCCAACAAACATGTCTCAGACAGACAGACACACCCCACAGCAGCGTAAGTTGAGACTGGTTTCCATCTCAAGGTGGGGCGTGGAAGCTGAAACACACAGGGGCAATAGAGCTTACCGGGACGCTGGAGAGGGCTTTGCCCGACCCTGCCTACGGTCTGCCAGCAATTCCTGGGCTCTTATAACCAGTGGACAGGCCGTAAGAGGGAGTCACTGACGTGAGCAGAGGCAGTTCAGAAATAATGATTCCGTTTTCATCCATTCTACAAAGACCCTTGAGAAGCAGATCTCTCAGCATCTTCAGGGGTGACCTATTTATCTTTTAAGTGCATCCGCTGCCTCGTGAACCACTGGCCATATTACACGAATTTTATAAAACACATGAGCCACCTCTCGCTTTTCTCATGTTCAGGCTGGGACGGCAATGACTACCTCACCGAATAAGATGTACTTTGGGAGACATCAGTTTTCAAATTAACAGCAATTTTTTTTAAACAAGAAACTCTATTGCAAATGACAAAATTGCTCTTTTTGACCTCCACGTGGTATCTTCTTCTTAGAAATAGTGGCATGGTTTACTATAATAGCTCATTCAAGATGAAGCCACCAGATAGCATATCCTTCACAGGAAGATGAAAAATGACTGTACCTATCGCATGCCCTTGTCAAATAAGAGCCATCTGGCGGAAATGGTACGGCAGAGAAATTGGACTCGACGGCTGGTGAATTTGCTGGGGCTCCAGGGATTCTGAACAGAACTCAGGACAAACTCATTGTTCAGAAGTCCAGTGATCGGAGTTGTAAATTACAGTAATTGCTGGGGGTTAGTCAAGGTGGTACATGCCTGCCATCTCAGGACTTGGCACATAGAAATAGGATGTTCAGCCATTTAAGGACAGCCTAGGCTACATCTTTATTTGAAACCAGCCTTGAATACATGAGACGCTGCCTCAAACACACACAAAAAAACTGGCTATTGTTTCAGCTTTGCAGCCTTGACTATGAGCAAATTTTTGACATTCTTTTGTTCAATCAGAAGATGTCATTTTCGTTTCCTTTCCTCTCTCTCTCTCTCTCTCTCTCTCTCTCTCTCTCTCTCTCTCCCCCTCCCTCCCTTCTTCCCTCTCCCTCTTCCCTTCCCTCCCTCCTCCCCCTCTCTCTTTTTTCTGAGATAGGATCCCACTATGTAGTCCAGGCTAGCCCAACAGGCAATCTTTCTGCTTCAGTCTTGTGGGTGCAGTAACTACAATGTGTACCACCACACCTGGCTCATATTACTGAGCCTTTACCATGTGTGAGGCATTGCACTAAGCTTTGAGAGCAAAATAAGTCCCTGCCCTCAATGGTCAAAGCTGAACAGAAGACCAACATTCAATCCATCGTTACTCTGTACACCATTTAGACAGTGGTAACTTCTTGTGGCGCTGTCGGGTGAGTCCCAGATCCTGTACACAGTGGGCAAGCACCCTACCACTGAGCTATAGCCCCAGCCCTTGGTGATTTGGAGACAATGTTAGTCTGTCCTTGAGTTGGGGATCCTTCTGCCTCAACCTCCGGAGTCCTGGAATTGCAGGTTTCTACCGCCATACCCAGCTGCTGATGGAAGTGTAGAAGTTGGGAGTATGATTCATGCTCAAGGGTCAGAGAAGGCTTGTGTGAGAAGTGACCTTACATCTAGTCAATTGATTATGAGTTACCGAGGCAACCTCAGAGGGCAGAAGAAGTGGCTTTTCAAACAAGCTGAGTAGCTGCCCTGAGGGTGCCTTAAGGCAGCAGGAAATACCTTAGCGGGCCTGTAGAAATAACTTGGGGAGTATCTGGAGGAAGGAATGACTTAGGGGGCGTCTGGGGAGGGAGATGCGGTGGGTGTGGTAGCTGGAGCGTAAGACTGCTAATGTAAGAAGAACTAAGAAGTGACTGGCTTAGCCAAACTGGAATTAAAAAAGAAATAAGATTCCAGCCACCACGGGGAGAGGTATCTGTGAAGCCAGAGAAGCAGTAGCCACCATACAGGCGGAAAAGGGTGTGTCAGGGCAGACTCAGAGATGGGCGGATGTGAGCCGCATTTGAGAGGGGGCAGCGTGAGGGAACAGGGCAGGGGGTTTCCAAACCAATCCCTGCGTCTGTGGATTGTGCGGCTGCATGATTACACTGCCAATCCCGAGACAACAATAACCGGCTTGAAGAAGTGAAGTTCATTATTCCAAGTTGAGTTTGAGGAGATTGGGAGATCCAGCAGCAAGGGGCAATGTGGGAATGGATATGCAGATCCGAAGCCCAGAGGAGGCTCAGTCATAACCCCGTGGACAACTCACACTTCAAAAAAATTCTCCGTACGGCTGGAGAGATGGCTAAGAGCGCTTGCTGCTCTTCCAGAGGTCCTGAGTTTAATTCCCAGCAACCACATGGTGGCTCACAGCCATCTGTAGTGAGATCTGGCGTCCTCCTCCGGTGTGCAGGCATACATGGAGGCAGAATGTTGTATACATAATAAAGCTTTAAAAAAATTCTACGTTTTATTTAGAGAGAGTCACAAAGCAGTCTAAACCATAAAAAAAAAAATCAGAGACTAACATTCCTGGACTTTACAAAGGCGTAGTTTTCATTTCTTAAATATTTCAGTATTTGAATAAATGTATTGAATATGTTATAACCCTGTTAAATTTCTGGATCATTGCGAAGAGGCAAGAGCAATAAAAACATTCCCTGAAATTGCATAGAGAATCTTCCCCGGCAAACAGTAAAGATCTTTATATTAAATTTTATCATATTAAAATAATAGTTGTGAGTTGCTTTCTAGAAAGAATATACCAATAAAATACATTTTATTTTTTAACCGGAACAACAGTTTTTGCTTTACTGATTAATGTTTCTGTTCCATAGTCAGGAAAGATTAGGGGCTAGAACTTCTGAGAAGCACCTGCTCTATTGTTTCCCACCCTTAGTTTTGTTTACTGGTTGTTAAAGGGGAGATTCAGTCCTGTAGCAGAAGCAATGCTGGGCCCATACAACTTTAAATTTGCATACTAAAGAGAAAAAGAGCATCCTTTGCATAAATTACAGTTGTTTTTATCTCAGTGGACTGCAGTGTGAGCTACAGGTACAGATGATGCAGTATCTGAGCTAAATGAGGAGACAGTGCCTATTAGTCATGTTATATGTTGTCGTGACAAAATATCTAATTAAAGCAACTTCACGAAGGAAGAGTTGGTTTTGGGTCACAGTTCCAGGGTAGGGCCCGTCATGGTGGTGTGGGCCTTTGAGGCAGCTGCTCACACTGTATCCACTCAGATGAATGGTGTACCCAGCTCAAGCTTTCCTTTTTATTCAATCCGGGACATCGACCCATGGAAGGATGCCACCGGCATTTAGGGTGAGGCTTCCAACTTGAGTTAGCCCAGTCTAGAAGCTGCCACACCGAGAGGCCTGGAGTTTTATTCCCATGGTGGTTCTAAATCCTGGCACACTGACCATCACAAGTCCATCCCTTGCCAACTTCACACTGAAACTTGCTATGCCCTGTGGGACAATGGTCTGTACCCTGTCACTTGTATTCTAATAAAATGCTGATTGGCCAGTAGCCAAACAGGAAGTATAGATGGGGCAACCAGGCAGGGAGTTGAGGCGGAGCAACGAGAACAGGGGAATTCTGGGAAGAGGAAAGATTTAGTCTGCAGTTGTCACCCAGACACAGAGGAAGCCAGACACAGCAAGCAAGATGTGATTGCCTCACCAAAAAAGGTACCAAACACAAACAAGAATTATGGATTAATATAAGTTATAAGAGTTAATAAGAAGCCTGAGCTACCAGGCCAAACAGTTTATGATTAGTGTAGACCTCTGTGTGTTTATTTGGGACTAAACGGCTATGGGACCTGGTGGGACAGAAACCTCTGTCAACTATGCCCAGTATGGTTTGGTTCTCAAAACCCAAGTGGGGCAACGGGGAGTGAAGAAAGGGATGGGCAGGCACAAAGACACTTCCAGGAAGGCTGGGATCAGGCGGGCTGTGCTTGCTCTCCTGTTTATTTTGGAATTGAGGAGGCATATGAGGGTACAGCTGAGTGAGGAGGTGGGCTTATGGTATACAACCTAACAAGGAAATGGGTCAAAGTAATTCCTATAGTTCTCTAGAATGGCACAGTTTCAGGCTACAGCTGTCCAGAGGAGAAGCTGTGGTTGGTAGTTACTACAGACACCGTCAACGTTCACATGTGAGCCAGAGCAATGTTTTGCCAGTCCTCTGAGTCTCGAAGGCTTTCCGACTTCCGTGGGTTTGACACATTGGGGTCTTAGATACAGCTAAGCTTACGCCCAAAACACACACCCACTCAGAATCTCATCCACTCCTTACACACTCACTTAGGACTTCCTCCGTTCACCACAGAAACAAGTCGCTTTTAAGCTGCCAGCCTATTGCCCCATAGGCTCCTGGCCAGCTCTCATAACGCAAAACGCATCCAGTACAAATGCCAGCACGTTCATTAACAGTTGCAGAGACGCTTGTCTGCCTCAACAGTAGGGGAATAAAACATCAGTCAGCCAATCAGAATATGGGCCTACGAAGTCCAAGTTAAGTGACGTTAGAGTTGCCCAGGATAGCCATTCTTGGCATAGCTTGCCTCCCCTCCTTGCAGGTGCAGGGTGGTCCTTTCTGTGTCTTTTCCAGGCTAGCTCTGCACGAAACTCTTCTGGAACCTGAAAGGCAATTGGGAATTGCTGCTCAGACTTCCTGTTATGAAGTCTACGTAGAGCAGCTTGGGACAAATTTCCTTCCTTGGGCCTTTCCATCTAATTTCTGGATGCCTTGTCCTTCTGTTGTAATAGAACGTGGTATCTACTGAACACATGCTTCTCATTGGCTATCTACTGGGTGACCATGTCACATATCACTGTTAACTTATTCACCGTGTGTATAGACCATATTATTTTCATTTCATACATTCAGAGGAGATTAAAAGAGAGATTAAGTTTATAAGACTGATGCTCCAGCCTGTTATTTAGTGTAAATCCAACAGCAGTTCCTGAGGAATTTGGGCCTGGATGAGGGCGCACCTCAGCTTTCCAAGGAATAGGAAACACACAAGTGAAAATTCTACGAAGGATTCAGGGCTTTCAGGGGAACCAGGAAGAACAGATTTAAACCTGAGGATCTGGGTATCTAGGCTTCCTAGGTTCTACATTGCTCAAAGTATTCTGAGGTACTGGGAGGTTGATAGGATAAAAATGCCAAAGCCATCTTGCCCTCAAACCTCAAAATGCTACTTTTATTTGTGAAAAGGGTCTCTATAGATATGAGTTCAGATATAAGATCATACTGAGTCACACAGGTGAGCCATCAATGCGATCATTTGTCCTTGCAAAAGACAGGGACAAGAAGATTCCAGTCACTTCAAGGAAAGGAGATAGGGACACAAGACTTTCAAGAGATTTGTTGATGTCAGCCTTGAAACCTTGAGTGAGGCTGCCACAAGTCACAGAAGGCAGGCCACCAAGAGAAGCTGTCAGAGCAAAGGAGCTAACCATTTCCCAGTCTCCAAGGGGGCCGTGGCCCTGCCCACACCTCCATTTGTGCTCCCTGACACAGATCACCAACTTCTTCCTCTACAAAGGAGGGAGTATATTTCTGTCGTTTTAAGTCTCTTGGATTTTGTTAATGCTTTCCAACCACAGGCAAAGAAGACTGGGAATGGGGAGATGGCGGGAATCACAGGCAGGGAGATCTAGGACTCACAGAGATCTGCCTGCCTCTGCCTCCTGAGTGCTGGGATTAAAGGCGTGCATGCGCCACCACCGCCCGACGCCCGGTGAGAAGGGCTTTGATTGAAAAGTCTATCACGAGCCTGAGCGGTGGTGTGGCATGGGCAAACCTGCACTTTTTAAAGAGGTTTTTTTTTTTTTAATACAAAACAGATAATACCAGGCTACTAAATTACATGAGACCTCATTCATGAGTCATAATTTTGTAATGGGCCATATATTTTAACCCATTAGCAGAGCTATTTAAGTATTTGGGGGATAGATAGCATTTTAAAACAGGACCTCAAATTTCCAAGTACATATTTTAAAAGATGAAAAGAGTCATTTCAGAGAAGAAAAAAACGAGGACAAGTTCAGATAGGTATTTCTTTTGGATAGTGTGGGGAATAATTGCGCAAATGGGTCTCTTCGTAGCGCTCATCTTGTGAGCGCTGAGACATACCCAGTAAGCCTCTGTCCTGAGGGAAAGAGTCAAGCAACTCCCGACATCAGCCTTTCCCAAGTGCTGATGAATCCACAGCATCCTGAGTATGCAAACCAAAGAGAACAAGGGGCCAGCGTGTACTTCTCTTTCAAAACTCCAGTCTGCCTCTGAGAAAGTCTATAAGAAACTTCTCTCACAGAGATGATGTCACCTGAATCTTACATTAATATGTACCTAGATGTCCTTAGGGACATTCTATATTTCTGCTAATAGTGCCTGCTATCTGTTTTTAAAATTTCACATCTGTTTAATCTAGAGGAAACTTCTGATTTGTTATTAAGATTTTTGAAATATTTAAGATACACATCTATCTATCTATCTATCTATCTATCTATCTATCTATCTATCTATCTATCTATATCTATTTATCTATCCATCTATCTATCTGTCTATAGGGGGTTGAGGCAGGCTATATCTGTATAGCTTTGGAGCCTGTCCTGAAACTGGCTATGTAGACCAGGCTGGTCTCAAACTCTCAGAGATTCACCTGTCTCTGCCTCCTGAGTGTTGGGATTAAAGGTGTGACCACCACTGCCTGGCCAATATTTAAGATATTTTAATTGACACAGAAGTCATCCCTGTTTTTGTAGAAGCACTCTGGGATGCTTCAGTATGTTTCCAGTGTTCAATGATCAGGTTAGGGTGCTTGACAAAGGCCACCACTCACTCACTGAATCCTCCCTCCCTTACTTCCTTTCTTCGTCTTCTGGTTTTTCAAAGTCATTGTTTCAGTTACTGTCCTCAGCCTAGTGGAGATGCCACTTACTTGAACCCTTGAGTCCATCTGCCCATCAGGCCACAGCCATAGCCCATGAAAAGGAAGAGAGAGGGAAGTGATGTGGGACTCCCCCTCTGTATGCTGTGAATACCACTGGTTAATAAAGAAACTGCCTTGGTCCTATTGCAGCACAGAATAGGGCAAGGCAGGAATTCCAAGCAATGAGACTCAGTTGTAGCTGTTGCAGAAACAGACATGCTGGAATCTTGCCAGTAAACCATTTGTCTCATGGTAAAATATAAAATAATAGAAATGGGTTAATTTAAGATGTAAAAGCTAGCTAAAAATAAGCTTCAGCTATTGGCCAAACAGTATTGCAAATAATATAGTTTCTGTGTGATTATTTTGGGTCTGTGTGGCCAGGAATGAAGGAGTAGCCTACGTCTACAAAATGGCGCCCAATGTGGGGCTGACTAAAGCCTGAGAAAGCTTGGAAAAGAATTCTAGACACAAAAGAGCAGAGTTAAGCACAGCTTCTTGGTAGCTGGAATTTTTTTCAGATGGGCTCTGTTTGCTGGCAGCAAGCAGGGGTGCCTCAGTTCCTTTAAGAGGGGTCTTCCTGACTCAGTGTTGGCAGAAAAAAAAAACTGTGCAGTTCCTTTAAGAAGGCTTCCTGGTTTGTGTTAGTTGCACAAACAGCTCTGGCTCTTTCAGGAGGCTGAGCACTTAAATGTAGTTTATGAACAGCATGTTAAAAACTGCTTAATGGTGACATAGATCTACTGTAACACTGGAGCTGGGGCAATGTCCATGGCTCTCAGAGGCAGTGAACATGTTTCCTCCATGTTGGACTGGGCAGGGCCAACAGGCAGTGCCACAGAGTTGGTCCTAGCCACGCCCACTTAGTATTTTTTTTTTTAAAAAAAGCACTCCTGGTCAAAGAATAATTACAAACACACCTGCAACAAAGACAGATTCAGATGCAAAAGACCTCTGAATGGGTCACAGCGTTGGATAAATGTTTGTAAGCTTGGGAGAGAGAAGAAAAAGAGTGTAGACGATTATAATATAAAAGAGTACAGACAGTCATAGATTAAAGGAGTAAAACATAATAAAATAAATATTAAACTTGCAGAAAAAGTAACAGAGTAAGAAAAAGAAGCCATGAAAAGATGGAATATACACAGAGAGTCTGGATTATGTATATTATTGTATTTTTTAAATTTTT
This sequence comes from Ondatra zibethicus, assembly GCA_004026605.1. NCBI lineage: Eukaryota > Metazoa > Chordata > Mammalia > Rodentia > Cricetidae > Ondatra > Ondatra zibethicus. The sequence goes on along the minus strand of PVIU01006060.1, from coordinate 34,955 downwards.
TGACTGTGAATGAGCTAAGTACAGAGAGACATTTTATTATACAGACTAAGCTAAACAAACATATTTTGAAGATATCTTGACTTCAAAATTTGGGTCTAAGGATATGTTGCTTTGGAAAAGAGGTTCTGCTTTTATTTCCACAGAGTATGATAACCTGTGAATTCCTTCCAGACTAATGTTATTTGATGGAAGAAGACCCCCTGAAAGGTCTCCAAAACCCCCCTAAAATTACTGCACCCAACAATTTTAGGGGTGAGCTTGGCTCCTGGTGCAGCAACTTCTGGAGCTTTGGGAAAGTGATTGAATAAGATAGGTGGCCAGGGATTTGAGCACTGTTTAATCCAGTCACGGGACCCTAGCAGTAGGTGGAAACTTGGGGTGGAGGGGGCTTAGTTAAAGCAAGTGGGTCTCTGGACCATGCCTTGGAGGCCATACCTTATCCAGGTCCTCTCTTTCTGCTTGCTGGTCATGGTGACATGGTCAGTGTCCACCACATGCGTCTGCTACCATGATATTCTACCTCAACTCAGACCTAAAACAATGGAGCCATGGACTAAAGTCTAGGGACGAGCTTTCTGAAACCAAGCCAGAATAAACTCTTTCTCTTCTGAGCATCTCAAGTATTTTGCCACAACGAAAAGCTAAAGCAAAGCCATTTGAACTGGAGCATGGCGCTAGCTCACTTGGATTTGACGTGAATGCCCCTGATGCTGAGACAGTGAACATCCTTTCACAGACTTGATCCTTTATCTTCTTTTGAGAAATGTCTACTCAGACTATTTATTCGTTTAAGTGAAGTAATTGTTGCTATTTTTGCTTTGTTCTTTCAACACCGAATTCCTTATAAACTCTGGATATGAATCCCTTGTCGGATGAATAGTTGGCAGATATTTCCTTCCACTCTGGACACTATATTTCAGTTTTGTTTTTCCTTTGTAGTGCAGCGTTTTAGTCTGAATAAGTAAAAATTCTAATTTTTAAAGGGGGGGATATTTTATGTTGCATTATAGGTTGAAGACTTCTACAGGTTCTGAAAAGAAGCCATTTTCGGAAATATTTCCTGCAAATATTTCTGTCGTTAGTTTGTTCCTTTGATAAGCAGAGGTCTTTAATTTAGATGGAGCATATCCTCCTCTAAATGTTGCTGTATCCATGCTGTAAGCACTTTGTCTACCAACAGATCACAAATTATTGATGTGGATATATGAAAATATATTCAGTGCTGGCCTCAAGTTCAATATGTAACTGAGGATGCCCTTGAGTATGTTATACTGATTTATTTTGAAACTATAAACCTATGTTGCTATGGGATGCTGGATTTCATTTGTTTATGGTTAATACATAACATACTTATATTAACAAGAGACATCTTATGGTTTATATGTATATATATATATAAACACTTATACTAACATGAGACATCTTATGATTAATATATATATATAAAACTTATATTAACAAGAGATATCTTATGGTTAGTATATAATATTTATATTAACAAGAGCTATCTGCCAATAATTGTTGTGATTTCTGAGTCATACTGTGACTGCATGCAGGAAGCATGATGCATGCTTACACATGTGCAGCAGAGCTTGGTCAATTGAATCATTTCCCAGACCCTCCCACCATTTCTGAGGAATTTTTAATGAAAACCAACTTATCAAATTTCTTGTGATCTGGGTATCAGGGGCAGCTTAATGTAAAATTAAAGAAAATAAAAGTAAGACTCTGTTTTTACAACTCAGCTCCAATAATTAACAGCACCGCCCATTTTGTCAAGGACGTAACTGGATTTTTAGCATCAGGATTTTTGAGTATTTCAAGTCATTTTTATGATATTTTACTAAAAATTTTTGACAATTAATTAAGGGACAGAAAGATGGCTCAGTGACAAAGTCACTTGCACAAGCCTAGTGACCTATTTAGATCCTGGATCCCTTATAAGGTGGATTGAGAGAATCAACTCCGCAAAACTGTTCTCTCACCTCTATGTGTGCACCCACCACCCACCTCTCTCTCTCTCTCTCACACACACACACACACACACACACACACACACACACTGAAATAGAACACAGTATTGAGGGGAAATGCAAAACATACAAAGTAGTTCATATGAATGGGTGAGGGTCGTCGCTGGGGGCAACCTGTTTACGGAAGCTGTGCGATGAGGTAGAAAGTTCTAGAACTAAATTTGTCCCGACTGAAAACTGAGCTGCCATGCAGCACTGTCTCTGACGTCATCACGAAACATAGCAGCAGACAAAAGAGGGCTGGAAGAGAAAAGCTTCTACCTAGAGCATCCTTTGTGTCAGACACATTGTGGCAAGATTAAACGCTCACCCCGGGATGGGAGCAGGTATTTCTAGCTGGAGTCGTTAGATGAGGACAGACTTGAGGCTAAATGAACCACGCTGAATCAGTTCTTTATTGCGTGAACAAGTCTGTCTGGCCTGGTGAGTCATCTACCAGGAACAAGATACTAAAGCCACAGGCTTGGATGCTTTCTCTAAAACAGTACAGAAAGAGCAGAAGGAGATCTCTCAGTAGAACATTGGAAACACTTTTTCCAGTGAAAAAGAAATAATGGGTTTGGCCAGAAAGGATCTCAGCGGAGAATGTAAGATCAACTTATTAGGCGCCGCTAGTCTGAAGTCGAGGACATTTTCTTTGGGTAATCAAAGGCAGCATAGTTTGGGCTCTGCTACAAGCAAATTGCTTAATTTCTCTGTGCTCACTTCCTTTCCTGCAAGGTCTCCCACCAACACTTTTAGCTTCCTTCCTTTCTTTTTGAAAATCAAACAAGAAGCTGAATGTATCCGGCAGGAATTCTAGCACAAAAGAAACCCAAACGGCTATGTAAGAAATCTGAAGAGACGCCACAGTAGTCTAGGAGGTTTTGCTAAAATGGTTTCCACCTTTTAGTTTTCTTATGATTTCCTTCCTCTTCCTCCAAACCGAGGCACTGATGGGGGAGGCTAGCTGGTGGCACTTGGTACCAAAGCGCTCACTTACTCCATTACAGTCTCATGAAAATTAATTTACTGTTCTCTTTCCCCTCCTCCTCCAGCATCTGCTTCCCCGCCCCACCCCTGCAATAGCGTCTCCCTGGGTAGCCTGGTGGCCTTAAACTCTTGATGTTTCTCTCAGCTTCTAGGATTTCAGGTGTGGCATTTCAGGGTCACCCCGACCCACTGAGTTAACTTCTCTTTGAAACGTTAACTTAAAGCTGTGATGCGCAGCACCAAGACGAAGAAGAAACTCCATTCCCTCTCTTGTATGTAGGACCTCGGGGGTTCTAGAAAATAAGCTATTGCCGGCAGCACCAGAGAGAGATTTGAGCCGTGATTGTGATCTCTCCACACCCCAGAAATCAGGCCAGATTCCAGGTCAAACGTAACACACACCGGCTTTCGTGGAGGCTTGACGAGCTTCCGTATCACAAGAACTTGCCAAAGGCAATCTGCCATTTTCATTTCTGCCTCCTTTACCCAGCAGATCACAACTGAGGTCCCAACAGTGCTGGCCCTACTCAGAGAGGATGCCAAAACATCTGGTCCAAAGATGTCACCACCAGGAATGCAGGGTGCAGAGAGGCAGCATCTCAGAGGCTTGTCAAAAGTAGGGAACGTGATCAAGTTTCCATAAGGCTTGGCTTCTGGAACAGAGGAAACCAACACCTGTGACTCAGTGTCACACAGCTCTTCATTTGGTCTTCTCCAGAACAGTGATGACATTTGACAAGAGACCCCAGTGCCATCTACTCATGCTCTGAAAGACTGTAACATGGGAACATCACTTCCTCGGATGTGGAGGCAGGAGCATTGTTTATACAAACTGCCCAATTCATGACTGTCAGTTCCTTTCCTGATGTGAAACAAACAGAAATTTTTCTCTTCATATTCAGGGTCTGTAAAATGGAAGTTGAGGAAACCGACATTGTTGTTCCTTTAAATAGAAATCTAATTTTTGTCTTTAAGATGACTAGATCCAAATCTTTAGTCCCACACAAAATTCAAAATGGATCGGAGACCTTAGTATAAGACCAGAAACACCAAAACCGCTAGAGAAAAATCATTTCAGATGGAGAAATCATTTCAAGATCGTTGCTTGTAAAACCTTTCAGAACAGAAGTCCCATAGCACAGGACACGGCCCCGAGGACTGGCAAATGTGATTACATGAAATTATGATGTTTCTGTCCAGCAGAGAAACTATCAGCAGAGCAAACAGACAGATTACAGAATGGGAGAAGATTGTTGGCAGCTGTACTTTAAACAGGGAACAATATCTAGAATACACAGAGAACTGGAAAAATTAAACACCAAAAATTCAAAACTGCTTATCAATAAGTGGGCCAATGAACTGAAAAGAAATACAAATGTTCTCAAAAGAACATTTCTCAAAAGAAATACAAATGGCTAATAAACACTTTTAAAAGTGTTCAACACCCTTGGTCATCAGAAAAAGGCAAATCAAAACTACTCTGATTCTATCTTATCCCAGTTGAATTGGTTATCAAGAAGAGAAACCCACAACAAATGCTGGGGAAGATACTGAAAAGGGGGCTGGAGAGATGGCTCAGAGATGAAGAGCTCTGGCTGCTCCTCCAGAGGTCCTGAGTTCAATCCCAGCAACCACATGGTGGCTCACAGCCATCGGTAATGAGGTCTGGTGCCCTTTTCTGACCTGCAGGCACACATGCAGGCAGAACACTATATACAGAATAAATAAATAAATCTTTAAAATTTACTAAAAAAGGAACACTTACTTATTCTCAGGAGTGCAATATTTCAGACACACACAATACACATGTGTACTAACTATGAAATATGGCAGATATGTTATTTGGCTTCTGTAATCAGTTCACGGTGAATATATATACCAATCATGTACACCTCATATTTTTTTCTTTTTGTGGTGCCAGTGACTGAAGTTCAGGCCTTTAAAGCACACAAGGCAAGTGTTCTAACACTGAGCCAGATCTGCAGTCCCCCAAATAGGTTTGTCTTTACACCTCAATCAATCTATGAGGGGTGCAGTGGTTTGAATGAGAATGACCCCCATAAAGTACACTTGAACGCATTGGCACAGGGAACCACTTCCTAAATATAACCCCAGTAGCACAGACACTGAGCGAAACAATTAATAAATGGGACCTCCTGAAACTGAAAAGCTTCTGTAAAGCAAAGGACATGGTCAACAAGACAAAAATGACAGCCTACAGAATGGGAAAAGATCTTCACCAACCCCACATCAAACAGAGGGCTGATCTCCAAAATATACAAAGAACTCAAGAAATTGGTAATCAAAAGAACAAATAATCCAATAAAGTAATGGGGTACAGACTTAAATAGAGAACTCTCAACAGAGGAATCTAAAATGGCTTTAAGACACTTAAGGAAATGTCAACATCCTTAGTCAGCAGAGAAATGCAAATCAAAACAACTCTGAGATTCCATCTTACACCTGTAAGAATGGCCAAGATCAAAAACACCGATGACAACTTATGCTGGAGAGGTTGTGGGGTAAAGGGAGCACTTCTGCATTGCTGGTGGGAATGCAAGCTGGTATAGCCCCTTTGTATATCAGTGTGGCAATTTCTCAGAAAATTAGGAAACAACCTTCCTCAAGACCCAGTAATACCACTTTTGGGTATATGCCCAAAGGATGCTCAACCGTGCCACAAGGACATGTGCTCAACTATGTTCATAGCAGCTTTGTTTGTCATAGCCAGAACCTGGAAACAACCAAAATAGCCCTTGACCGAAGAATGGATAAGGAAAATGTGGTACATTTATACAATGGAGTACTACACAGCAGAAGAAAAAATAATGACATCTTGAAATTTGTTAGGGTTAGGGTTAGGGATAGAGCTAGAAAACATCATTTTGAGTAAGGTAACCCAGACTCAGAAAGACAATTATCATATGTACTTACTCATAAGTGGTTTTTAAACATAAAGCAAAGAAAACCAGCCTACAAATCACAATCCCAGAGAACCTAGACAACAATGAGGACCCTAAGAGAGACAGACATAACATGAATCTAATCTACATGGGAAGTAGAAAAAGAAAAGATCTCCTGAGTAAATTGGGAGCATGGGGACCTTGGGAGAGGGTCGAAGGGGAGTGGAGAGGCAGGGGGAGGGGCAGAGAAAAATATATAGCTCAATAAAAACAATAAAAAATAAAAATAAAATAACCTTCCCAAAAAAAGAATGACTCCCCCAGGTTCAAATACCTGAATGTTAGGTCCCGAGTTAGTGAAACTGTTTGGGAAGAGTTAGGAGGTGTGGCCTTGTTGGAGGTGCTGTGTCACTGGGAGTGGCCTTTGAGCTTTGAAAAGCCCATGCCAGGCCCAGTCACACACTTTTCCTGCTCCCTGTGGATCGTGATGTAAACGTCTTCACTGCTGAGCCAGCGTTACATCCGTCTGCTTTCCACTACGAAGATCCACGACTCATCCTCTGAAATTAGAGGCAAGCCCCCAATCAAATGTTCCTTTTAGGAGGTCTGCCTTGGTCATGCTGTCTCTTCCCAGCAATGGAACAGCAAGGCAAATTGGTACCAGGAGTAAAGTGTTGCTGGGACAGGCGCGACCATGTCGTAAGACCGGAACTTTGGACTAGAGAAGCAGCTGAATGCTCTAAGTGGAACTAACGAGCCATCCTAGTAGGAGCATGGAAGACAGCGGAGCTGAGAGCAATGGAGACTATGGAGGGTGCCCAGCTCCAGAAACTTCAGAGGAGATTATTAGAGACCACTCTTCTGATATTATGGCAAAAAAAAATGTGGCTGCTTTCTATCTTAATGTGGTAAATCTGCCAGTGGTTAAACGGAAGTGTTTTGGACTGATGTCACTGGCAGAGGAAATGTCGAGATGGCCTACCTTTGACTGTGTCACATGTCACTTACGTATACCTACAATGAAAAGGCACAGATGGGGAGAAGAGACATCCACAAGGCACAGCCTGAGGAGAAAGGGAGCACTAGGAAGAGTCATGTGGTAGCCAAGTCTGGTGCTCAAGAAGTCTAAAGAAAAGCCTGGCGCTCAATGGAATAAAAGAGGTGGTAACTTCAGGGCAAGACCCCCCCCCCCCGCAGCTAGTCCTGCAGCCTGTGAAAGGAAAGGTGTGAGAGATTTCCTCAGCCTAAACAATAGCAGAAAGTGCATGCAAACATAGTTCAAAGAGGAGGCCAGGTTCCAGTCACAGTAAGCAGCCGAACTTGGCAGCTCCAGCCATGTGGCTCTGGGTTTAGAGTCAGGGATACAGGAAAGCGGTTATAGAATCGTCCTCCATGGCAAAGGAAAGTCACAGAGGGGGGACTGATCTCAGGTTGTCAGGCCTGGTGGCTAGTCCCTCTACCCACTGAGCCATCCCACTGGCTCTCTCCCTTATTTTTTTGAGACCCGGGTCTCTCACTAAACTTGGATCTCACTGATTCAGTAGGCTGGCTGGCCAACAAGCTCCATGGATCCCATCTTGGTCTCCTACCCGCCAGTACTGGGGTTACAGACATGCATTGCAAGGCCTAACATCTTAGGTGCTGTGTGTGTGGTGTGTCTTTGTTTAAACTCCAGTCTTCACACTTATAAAGTCAGACACCTCACCCACTGAATAATCTCAACATTCTGGCACTCATTCTTAAAACCAGACCTTTTTTGGTCTATGTAATACTACACACAATACTTGTATAGACAGATAATGAATGTCTACTTACAAATTTGATGATGTTGGTTAATAATACAAGAAATATGCCTGTTCCTACCCCTGTTCCAAAGAAATATCCCATCTCATTTGACTCTTTCCATCCAATTCTGTAACAGTGTTTGAGTTTATGGTAAATTCTCAAATTATTTAGTGCCATCTGGAAATTTGGAATTCTAAGTCTCTTGTTGCTTCTAGATGCCCTCGGAAGTTAATTTTATTGTCTAAACTTAAGAATTACTTCTAGGTAACTTGTTAGCTAGAACCCTGGGCTTCTACTCTCAAAAGCCAACTGTGTAACTGTAGAGTGACCTATCTGTGCAATGTCTAAATCCTTCTCATTCTTTTTATGCTGAGAAACTGAGCACCGAGGATTATAACCAGTTAGCAATGGCAAGGGTTGTCTCTGGGAGAAACATGTACGATTCCTGAAAGGTCACACAGACTGTGACCTATGAAGTGGCCATAGAAACCTATGTGAAAAACTACAAGACATCAAGTTGCAAAATGTCAGCTTTTCCTGCTCCTGGGACGTGGCTGGGCCGCGCCATATCCTGTGCCTAACAGGTACTCTGTTTACTAAGGTCCCAGACATGTAAAGAAGCCGTGTTTAAAGACATTACAGACTATGCAAACCAGTAAGAAATCTTTGTACCAAATCTGCTTATTCACCAAATTTATTTTTGGACATTCAGAACACCAGAATATGACAAACTAAAAACAAAGCACCCCAAATTGTTACATGTTAATACCTGAGCGGAGACGGAAGGCAAATACTTACCTAATAAAACTACATTGTAACATGGGAACAGAGGCTAAAAACATTTACAACACTCTACAAAGCACAGAAGCAGCACTTTCCCCCAAAGCACAACTGGTTCAATGTAACAGTGTTAATTATACCATACCAGAAACACACAGAAAAGAACACGCACATATGTTCGGTGCACTACACGCTGCACGACGCACTGGGGAGGAGCATGCATGTTCAGACGGGAAGATCTGCACGACGGTCATCGTTTTCAGTACACACTTTCGGACAGGCTCCTTGCACTAAGTGTTGTTACTATACACTAGAGTTTATGGATGAGCACACAATTGGTGTGCAAATAAACGCTAACTCTACTGAGTCTCCGTCAGCAGCCACGAGTACTCTGCGCTCTAAAGGTTTAACTGTGAGGGTAAAAACTGATGTCAGTAGAGAGCCCCTTGATTGCACACGTCCTTCTCTAAACAACCTCGTTGTCAATCTTACCAGGCTTTAAGGAACAACATACTGTCATTTCGACATAGTTTTAAGAGACTCTTATTTAAATAAAAAACTTGAACCTAGCAGTAAGGGAGTAGTGGAGGTGAAATAGGGCAAGAGAAATACACTGAGTTTATGTCCAAAAGTCACGTGCAAAAGCAAACAGTAGACAGGGATGTGGACGTCTTAGGGAAAGAACGTGATTATACTATAAATCGAGTAATTTGGACTTTAATGAAACTCATGCTCATTATTTTAAATAAACACAGTAAAAACGCTAGACTTTACATTAAATTAAAAACAGAGGCGCTAATTTTCCTGTGACACCATAAAATAATTAGGCAGGAAAACGAAAATGAGAGGGAAATGGTAAGGTTTAAAAAAAAAAAGCCACATTGATCTGAGTTTAGCCACAGCAAAATCACTACTGGGTTGATACCCCGTAGTGAGAATATAAACACAAGTCTCAATCTGTCACAACACAGGGCACAAGTCTTAGAAGGAACTCACATATTTGATAAGATTATTACCAGTAAGACAAAAATACATTTCAATGATTAATTTTTATATTCAGTAAGTTTAGAAACAGAAGCGCCATGACTATCCCTTAAAACATTTACCCCAGAAACTGCAGCCAAACCTGATTTCCCAGATATAATAAGACTAAATCAATTAAAAAAAAATTGAACAACAAAAAGCAGCTCTGGAAATTAAAGGAAGGTCTCAAGAATAACGGCCGTGCGGACCCTAAAGGAGGTGTGGGCCAATTTATACTTAAGACTTACATTTTGGCCACTTGAAAGAAAAGGATTTGAGATGAATTTGAGAAGGCCGCCCACAGTGAAATATAGAGATACAAAATCACAGGGCATTGCTTCGTCATTTTTAAGGCACAGTCTGTTTTATCCCAAATAAGTTCAAGGTCACAGTGATGATATATATTCAGTTTTGGTCTGTTTTATCTTGGGCAAGTTGCTACATTTACAGTTAGTCCTAAGTTGAAGAAACCACAGTATCGCTTCAAGATGATACATCTCAATTCCCATTTAAAAAAAAAAAAAAACATATGTAACACAACTTCCTAGTTTATACACAATAAAAATGAAGATCTCTCTCCCAACCACGCATCGGGGAGGGGGGAGATTTGCATGAGAATTCTGACAAACACCTGTTTCTCCATGCTCAGAGCCTGCTTATGTTAAGAACAGGCAGCTCCTACCTAGGCTAAGGCATGGCACACAGAGGACAAACCCCATCCAGAGGACACATGCACCCTGTAGCCAGCTCTCATAAACCACCTTTCTATCCACAGTCCCCAACAGTTAGATAACCGTTACTTGACCAAGACCAAATAATGTGAGTATCTGGTTTTCCGCAGTATTTGGTACAAAGTTTGCCTGCTCAAAGGTTTGCTTCAGTGGACTATGTTAGGGTCTAGCGGACAAACACTTGGGACTGAACAGAAACATACAGAAAACAAAAGAGAGCCCGCAGGGCTAGCTTTCAGGTATACAACGGGGAGGCCTAAACCAAAAAAAATGGACTGTACAAAATTCACTTTTCGCAGCACAAAGTAAGACTTTGGATGACTTCTTCAATAAACTGCTGAAAGACTACTGAGTGAATTAAGTTTCTACCCAACAATATCAGGAAAGCAGAGAGAATACAACACACCATTCTAAAGCTTTGAACAGCTTCAAAGAAAAATAGAGCGCGGTGTACGTTTTCACGATGTACACATTTATTGTAAGTCTAGATGAAAAATACTGGAAAAGATTACTTTTGTTTTAACCCCAATATCCTAAGAAAAGTTCCTTGGCACAAATATCCAGAGGTATTTTACAGTTTCATTTAGCTTTGGTGGCAAAGTACAGTCTGCTAACCACGGGAATACTTACAAATTCCAATGCAGATTATGCTAAAAAGAGTTCAAATGTATCTTTATTTTCCTAATAAAAGGATATAAACAGTCCAAAATGAAACAGAACAAACCACATGAAATACAAACACACCGGCCACTAGGCTCTGGAGTAGTCAGTAGGGCTAACAGATCTATAAACTTTTGCCATAGTAACATCGCTACCTTACAAACACTAAAAATCAAAAGAGCATTTTAAAGAGCACATGAACTTCACAAAACGGCTCCCTGTAGGTTTCCGAGATGAAGATTATAGATAACTTTACACTAACTAATCAAACAGCAACAGATAAAGAGTTTCTCACTGACGTTCAAACTGACCATGTACAGGAGGATTATAGATTGCTTCTGACACAAGATATCAATTTTACACAAAGTCGTCAGAAATGGACTGGTTTCCTAGTGCTTCAGGTGGGTTTGGACAGCACACCATGCCAAACACGTAAAGAAACGGTTCTTGATTTATAATTACTAGTCACAGACAGTTTAACCAAGCTGTGGCTCAGACACAAGCAGCTCTGAATCACACCATCACCCGGCCGCTAGCACAGTTACGTTCCTAGTGCTAAAAGAGGAACAGGCCCGTTTCCACCATCTCCAGAGTTTATTCCATCCTCAGATGTTACTACCACATAAAATTCTGTTTTTATTCATTTGCAATATGTTGTAAGAATGGAGACGTTTATGCATTTATGGTGCATATTTGAACTGATCTGACTCCCATTTCCCACAGTCCTATGAAAAGTAGGGAACGTGGGGTCCCCGGGACTTTCTTATTTCCCCACACTTCAGCAAGCCTCATGTTGAAAGAGTAGAGAATCACAGAATTATAAATGTTTCTTGTTCAAAAGGATTGCAATGATAAAATTCCAGCTGTCAATCTTACGGCTAGAGTGAGTCCTATATTTACTTGATCTGCTTTTCTGGCAGGAACTAATGTCACAAACACAGAAACTTCCATTGCTCCCTTTATTCCTTCCAAGTGTCATTCTCCCCAAATGGATTGTGTGTGACCCTCGATAAACTTCACAAACTCTGTTCTGCGATATCCAAATCCACAAACTGTCCACACAGATGAAAACCAACTAGCTCCCCAAAGCCTCAGCATAACTTTTGAAATTTTCCCAAATGATTTTTTTTTTTAAGACCACTTCCTAAGTGTCGAAGGGCAACATCCTAAAATCCTGCATCAACCTGAAAAACACAAGGCCATGTATGAATTCAGACCCGACGTCTGGGGAGAGAAATAAAGGCCACCTGATTACCCCATGGGATTGTGGGTCCCCGCCTCTTAAATGTTTTGTGTTTTCGTGTGTGTACATGTTTGTGTATGTGCAGGGAGAGGTGGGGGGCCGCACGAGGGATGACAGAGGTTAACGCTAGGAGCCTTCTTCAATGACTCTCCACCTTAATTTTTGAGGCAGGGTCTTTTTACTGACCTCAAAGCAGGCCAGTGTGGGTAGGCTGGCCGGCCAGCAAGCAGCAAGGATCTACCTGTCTCCACCACTCAGACCTGGGATTAGAGGCACACAGCGTTCAGCCAGTTCCTCCTGTGGATTCTGGGAATTTGCTCTTGGGTCCTTGTGTTTCAACAGCAGGCACTTCACTGTCTGAGCCATCTCTCTAGGCCTGTGTCCCACGTTCCTCCTGCAGCCTGCAAGAGCTCCTGAAAACTGAGTTCTACGTCCCTTGATTTCCCTTCGCCATCTTCCACCAGAGGTATTAAGGAGCATGGTGAAATGGACACGTCACGCTGTAAGTGAGAACTCTGAAGAGTTTTCTTTAAAGTACAGAGACTTCACAGTAAATAAGACAGTCTGTCTTGTACAAACTTGTGAGCACTGTGAAAATGTGTCATGTCGGTACACACGACAACGTAATAGCAACTGTGCAGCAGGCCGATCTCCTGGAGTTATTTCTTTTTCCTCACTATTATAGTTCACTCAATAAAAGCTATCCCTTTGCCGGGCAGTGGTGGCGCACGCCTTTAATCCCAGTAACCGGGAGGCAGAGGCAGGTGGATCTCTGTGAATTCAAGGCTATCCTCGTCTACAGCGCTAGTTCTAGGACAGCCAAGGCTACCAAAGAAACCTTGTCTAGAAAAAAACAACAACAAAACTATCCTTTCTAGACAGCTGAAATTATGTAACTATAATATAAAAAGAATTAAAAGACTAATCAATACATGATTGATACATATTAGGCAGCCTCAAAGATTAGTGTTAACCAAGCATAAACAGTTTCTTTAGAATCACAGTTCTGAAAGTTTTCAATACATGGTAACCAAGAAAAGAATAGAATGTATTTAATTTTGGCATGAAATGAATGCAGACTAGCTGTGGCTACTTCAAAGGTGGTGGACAGAATTAGGAAAGACAGGCCCTGGGTTCAATCCCTGCTGTGCTCATGCACACACACGCTGTACACACACACGCAACTGCAATAGTAATCTCCGCCAGAGCCGGAGGGTCCCGGAGCTGAGGGGACAGCTGGGTGAAGAGTGCTGCTGTTCTGGAGGATTTGAGTTTGGTTCCTAGCATCTCTGTCCAGCAACTCACAACCACCTGGAGCTCCGGCTCTAGGGGATCCACTGCCCTCTTTTGGCCGCAGTGAGCAACTGCACATACATGTACACACACACACACACACACACACACACACACAAATATGAATCTTTTTAAAAATTACCAGGTCTAAATTATAATAGCACTAACTCTATGAGGGTGTTTCAGAAATACTGAGTACTCAATGTTCTTAACAGTTTAATGTATACCCAATCCATTTGCTAGCAAAAATCCAGCTGTTTAATAAACACAACACCTACTCAAAGACTTGAGTTCTTAAAAAAGAAACCACAAAAATGGAACTCAAAATTCGATGTATTAATCTCTAACTTAACTGCCAATTCAAGTGAAATTGGTATTGGGACTATAAAACACACGTAAACATGATAGGGAAAAGCAAGTGATGCTGAGATAAAGGAAATTCCTTTTCTTACGGGATAGCAGTTTTCATGATCAGATAAGTCTACCTAGCTACCTGTGTCTGAATACTTGAAGAGGATTCTGTCAAAGCATGTCCTTGTATGTTCATGTGTGAGTGTGTATCTAGAAGGAGACTCTGTCAGAGCATGTCCCTGGATGTTCCTGTATGATCGTGTAGAGTGACAAAGGGCCAAAGACCCAGACCACGATTCTCTGAAATATTTTGCTGGCATAAGTAAGACTTTGGGGCTTGGGAATAAATACTTTCAGACAAAAAACGTTTCAGAAAGAATTAGTGTGCTTTGATAACAAACGTACCACTCACGAGTAAGAACTCAAACTTGCTACATCTACTTAGTAGTGCCGACTAACCAGGGAGATGCTAGATCTCATAAATAACCACAGCTGAAAAAGGTCTCTAACACCAGGTTTCTGTGAAGATTTTGTAGATGCATGTCCAAATTCAGAAAGTCAACGTATTCAGCTACCATTACGTTGAGACGTCTGTAATATCACTGACAGAGTGAAAGAGCATGGATATATAGGCTTCCCAGGCCTGGCAAAACTGAAGCAGGTATGTCCATGTGTATGGGGGGGGGGGTATGCCGTGGAAAAAACTGTATGATCTGATGAGCTCACTCTCAGATACTGGACGAACAGTACCGTGAAGTTTATTCTGTTTGATACATTTCTGCAACAAGAGACTAAGACGTCCGCCACATCTAGCATAACTGCTTTCCTTTTGGAGTCTTAGTAAGTGAGAATATGACTAACAAGCATGATGCTGGCAAGACAGCAATGGAGTCACGTAAACTAACGAACCCGTGGTAATAACATCACCCTCTGACTAATGCTGAAACAGGGAAGACCCAAGGAGTAACTCCCATGGGGAAAATGAGGCCAGTCGCCAAAGTGACTGGTATGGGAGGAACCTTCTGGCTGGCAGTGGCTGCTGAGAGGTTGTGGTACCCGGTGCGGTACCCGGTGCAACAGCAGATAAAACAAGACTGGTTCCTGAAGTGCCATCCCTGGGACTAAGAAGTGCATGATCTCACAAGCCCACCCGTGAACTCACCGACATGCAAGGACTTCATTGAAGAGGCTTTGGGCATTTACAGAACACACATCGAGGTGAAGGGCTCCATGAACCGGATTTCCTCAGACAGTTTCTCCTGACAGAAGGCGAAGGGCAACTATATTCTTCATGCTCCCTGCCTTATTGTTTTTTCTATAGCTAAGAATGAACGAGAATTGGAAATGAAAAAAAATGTTACCTTGACTGGCCAAATGGTACTCCCGGGGAGTGAACCCTGCCAATCAGGATTCCACTGTTAACTGAGCAATGGCAGGGCAGAAGCCTGCTCAAGCAGGGCTCACTCTCTCAGTACCATGGAGCAATGGCCGCTTACTATTTCTCTATCAAGTGCAATACTCTACTTGTGTTGACATCTCTCCTTCCCAGGAGACCAGAGATGATGCAAATCCCAAGTTATTTCAACTCTGGAATGTAGTTATTTTAATACCCTATCATTACCAGAGGTACTTTTGGCAACCATGGGCACTGACTTAACCAGGAGCAGAAACTGATTGTACCAATGTGGTACCCACCAGAAAAGTCTTTTGATAATAGACCTATTGGAAGATCTCTTTCTTGCTTTTAATATTCACCAAGAATGCACAGTAAGATTCGTATTTGAAGGCTCAAGAAAAGTCATTGCTTTGAATCTGAAGTCTAATAGTTAACAAGTCTCCCTTAGAGGCTCTTTTTCATAGATGTAAGAAAACAGATCAAACTTTGCTCACCATGGTTGCCAAAAACTGACCTCCTTCATGACTGTCTCACTTCTGAGAAACAGCTGTGACTTTTAACAACCATTTAAGATCTATTCTGACTATGTCAATTATAGCAAACATAAAACCCACTTTTCAACTAAAGTCTGATGAAGCCAGCAGAACTTCCACAGGAGACTACAAACAACACCGCATCTACTAAGTCTCTAGAAGGTTCCCGCCATGGCTGATGAAACCTAGTTGGTATGTACATGAGTCCCCCTCGCTAATTTCTCAGGTACGACGAGAACATAGATGCTACGTCACGAAATGAAACCATGCTTCGACGACTTTCCTCACGCGTTACAAAACTAATTTCCTATTTCCAATACTGTAAAAATAGACGCGTCTTCTCCAAAGGACCTCGCTGTTCCCGCTGGTGGGGCTGTGTTCACGGCATCACCGGTCCTGAAGGCGTAAAGCGCTTTTATCGTCCTCTAAGGCCAGTCTTACAGGAAGTTGCACAGCGCGTGGAACAGGAGAGGGATGATGACGAAACTCGGGACCCTGTATAAGTGGGAGGAGCCGAAAGCGATCACGCCCACGGCCAGGGGAAGTGGAAACTGGGAGGCCGTCTTCAGTAGCTTGCTGGGAAGAGACGGAGAAACGCATAGTTAGACAAACTGCCTTTGAGTCTAACAGAATACAGCTCTGGAAACTTAACGTTGTGATTTTTGTTTGTATTTTTTTTACATTCTGTTTATTTATTTCTGGTTTTCTGATTATCTTCTTTTCCTTAGGTTTTGTTTTTTGTTTTTGTTTTTTGAGACGGGTTCTGACTACTTAGACTTAGCTGGCCTGGAACTTGCTCTGTAAACCACATTGGCCTCAGCTCAGACTCATAGAGATCTGCCGGTCCCTGCCTCCCGAGTGCTGGGATTTAAGTTGTACGCAGCTTGTGCCATCTGAGCTTTGGTTTTCTGAGATAAGGCTTTGTGACGTATGCTATAACCCAAGCTGGCTTTGAACCCACGATCCTCCCCGCCTTCTGAATGCCAAGCCATCTGGCTTCTAGGTGATTTTAAATGATGTGATTGTTTTTAATGAACTGAAAGAAAATGGACCATAATTCTATAAAGCTCCACAAAAACCATATTTTAAACAGAAAAAAGGAAACACATGTTCTCTATGCAGAGAACGGCTATATTCTTGCTTGTTCCTTACCAGAAAAAGACCAGTTGGTATTTCATTCCACAAATCTATCCTAAAAACACAGCCTAACAAAATAATGTTCTGGAAGACCATGCTTAACTTAATCCTACTTACAGCTGCAACATTAAATAGAGAAACAAAACGAAACAAGTAGCACAACAGACTATGCATCTTTTTCTCAAGAAAGGACACATATAAACCAGAGCACTAACTACTTAAAGAGAAACTAGTTTCAGGGGAAACCCCTTGGATTTTACACTGAAAACGGAGAAACTGGGGCTAGAGAGGTAAATCTATCAACACAACCAAGTCAAGATTTGCTCTTATTTATGCAGTGTATTTGAACTTGAACACCCTTCTTTACTACAGACATGAGCCTATGTAGCCCAGGCTGGCCACCAATTCTAAATGGCTAAGGACGGCCCTGGCTGCAGAGCCTCCTGCTTTCCCTCCCCTGCGCTCAGACCCAGGCATACAGCAGCTCCCATGCGGGGATTTAAATCCTCAGGGCCTGATCCCAGAACAGCTGCAAGCACCTCCCAGAGCAAAGGCTCCAAGAAGACCAAGAGTTGTTATGAGCACTTCAAACACATCCACATAAAAGGCCAAAGCGCACAAAGCCCTCACCCCTATTATCCAGACGACTCAAATGGTCACCATTCAGCCACAGGTCCATCTACATATATTACTGCTATACTTTTGGGAAGTCAAATCTTAGATATCATACCACTTAAGAGTTAAGTTTTAAAAGAAAATAACTGACCCATTTCCTAACAAAACTCCTACAATTAAGAAAACAAGCAGAATATATTTGCATATGAACTATATTTGCATATAAACCACTATCACCCACGGCTTTTACTTTTAGAAGAGTCGAATACAAATAAAGAGGATGCTCCAAGAAATAAAATGATAAAGGATGGCAGAAGATGAAGACATAACTTAAACCACCATACCTTGACTTTACTGACGCTGTGTGAGTATTTCCAAGAATCGCTATAGCTGGAATAAGGAGAAACGCCAGGGGTTTGCACGGGTCGGGATTAAGTTTAAAATAATACCTAGAATAAGAAGAAATAGATCAATAAGGCAGGACTGATAGTTGTAAATGGTCAGAACCAAATTAACTAGTTTTCAAAACATTCAGAGACAATATAGTCACGGGCTCGTGAAGCCGCTGGCAGCCATCCTCACTTTCGACCGCCCTCCCGCTCAGGATTCTACAGTGGGCATTACGCTCAGACACCACCGAGGAGATAAAGACACCAGCGTGGAAAGGCCCCCGTGGTTCTTCAAAACAAATTATTTACAACACACTAAGACGGTCCTGTGTCAAACAGGTAAGATGGAGGCTAAAATAAAGGAGCTTCTCGTTAGTTTTAGAATTCATAATTCCATCCCTGCAGCAGGAATTCCACAGCCTTTGAGAATCTGGCTTGTTTCTCGATTCTAACTAAATTTGAACAAAATGCTGGACCTTGACTAAAATACACACAACAGAAGGATATCAACATCTGATAAACCTTTGATTTCATTTCCTGAACTGACTTTGCTTCTGGAATTTCTAATCTGGTGTGAGAGAGACCAGACCAGACAGACCACAGGTGAGCCAGGCAGCCTAGGACAATAGAAGGGCAATCCTAACCACAGGAGAAAGTCACTAAGGACTCAAAAGCAAGGAACTGATGTGGGATTCCCCTCTGTATGTTGTGAATACCACTGGTAATGAAGAAACTGTCTTGGGCCTGCGCAGGGAATAGAGGTAGGTGAGGACAACTAAACTGAATGCTGGGAGGAAGAAGGCGGAGACAGGGAGAAGCCATGTAGCCCCACCAGAGAGAGAAGCCAGTAAGCCATAGCCACGTGGCTATACACAGACTAATAGAAATGGGTTAAATTAATATGTAGGAGATAGCTAATAAGAAGCTAGAGCTAATGGGCCAAGCAGTGTTTTAAACAATATAACTTCTGTGTGGTTATTTTGGTTCTGGGCAGCTAGGGCAAACAAGCAGCCTCCTCCGACAAGGAACAGGTCCAAGTCAGGAAGTGTGGGGAAACGAGCCACAGGTCTGGGGTCAGGATCATCACAAGGGGTAGCCATGGACAGAGTGGGAAGGGTCGGATAAATATGGAGCAGTGAGGCCAGGCTGTGACGTACAGGAGCAGGCGTGCCCACCAGCGGCTGTGAGGATCGAGTCCCACCCTGTGTATTCCTTCTGAATTTGGAGCCTGCCGGACCTCTGGAGCTTCTTTCTACCAGCCATGTTTTGCTGTGGGTCGGTCTGACAGCTCTGAGCTCAGGATCCGTGGACACCTCGATTTCCCCAGGGTTTGCTGCCAGATGGGGTCTGAAGGTACTGAGCACAGTAGGTAGTGTTCCAGGTTCCCTGGGTTTCCTACTATGAATTCACTGGATAGATCCTCTGGGCCTTTAGTGGGCTTCTCCAGTTTAGAGCACAGGTTACATCTGAAGGAAAACCTACTGGAATGACAGAATGCCTCTCAGCAGAAACACAGAAGGTCAGACAGTTTGAGGTGACGCGTTTCTTTCTTGTCAGTTTTTTTGACTCAAGAATCTTGCTATGTAGCCCAGATGGAGCTGGAACTTGCTTTGTGCCTCAGGCTGACCTTGAACTTTGAACCCACCATTTGAGACTCTCTAGTGCTAGGGTTACAGGTGTGTGTGTGTGTGCCACGACATATAGTTTGAACTGCCGTAAGATTACTACATCCAGTGTGCTGGTTAGCTTTTGTCAGACTGACACAGACTAGAGTCATGTGGAAAGAGTGAGCCTCAGCTGAGGGCTGCCTCCACCAGATTGGGCATATCTAGTGGGTGCTTTTCTTCTTTACATTAATGACTGGTATAGGAGGGTGCAGCTCAC
Organism: Ondatra zibethicus; assembly: GCA_004026605.1. Lineage (NCBI taxonomy): Eukaryota > Metazoa > Chordata > Mammalia > Rodentia > Cricetidae > Ondatra > Ondatra zibethicus. The sequence goes on along the minus strand of PVIU01006060.1, from coordinate 15,227 downwards.
TGTGAGCACTGCAGACGGTCCTAGGTTATATAGGAAGGCAAGCCAAGCAAGCCATGGAAAGCAAGCCAGACATCAGTATTCCTCCAAGGGTTCTGCGCCAGTTCTCGACTCCCGGTTCTGCCCATATATGACGGACTATAACCCGTAAGCCAAATAAGCCCTTTCTTCCTCAAGTGGTTTTGGTCACTATTTCGCCAGAACAAAAGGCGAGCCAGGACGCCCAGCAGAGTCATCGCGAGCAGAAGTACTTCTCGCCATGCTATATGAGGAGACAGAATCAGCGAAAGTAGCGCAGGGTTATGAAAAGAAGCAGCGTAGAGACGACCCTTAACGAGATACCCATGCGGGAGGAGGAAAGACCCCTCCAGGCATGAGAACTTGGGGAAGAATCTCAGTGGAAAAATCAACAACTACATGAGACTTAGGAACAAACCAAACATAAGTAGCTCAGCAGGTAAGCAATCTCCCTACAGTGCTGGAGAAACCAGTGCACACTTTGTGATAATCCCACTAGACAGAAATGCTCTTAGCCTTCCAGTTAGGATATATGGTGGCCAACCTGTGTGCCCCCGAAAGACGCTCCTCTCAGTGACAAGGACAATGCCAGGACTGAAAGTGCAAGGGTGGAAGGCAATCATTCCAACCCAAGATGAGTAAAAGTAGCTATGCTTACAGCTGACAAAGCAGACTTCATGCAAAGTTCAATCGGAAGAGAAAAAAGGGTAACCAGACATTAGTGAAGAAACAGCCATCAGGAATATGTAACAGGGGCTGGAGATGGCTCAGCATTTAAGAGTATGGTTTCCTCTTGCAGAGGACCAGAGTTGGTTCCCAGAACCCATGTCAGATGGGTCACCACCACCAGAAAGTCCAGCCACAGAGGAGTCTGTGCCTCTGTGTCCTCACGTGGACATATTCATACACAGATACACAGTCATACATGAAATTAAAATAAAATAAATACCACCGCCCCCTGAAAGAAGATCTAACAATCAAAAATATGTGTTGGATGTTGAAATCAGTGAATTACATAAAACAGATGCTCCTGGACACAAAAGAAGAGATGGATCCAGATGCTATAGCAGTGGATGCCATCCACACAGCCTTCCCTCAAATTCCAGACTTAACTACTTCAAATATCAAACGTACTTAACAGACACCAATACCGTATTATACCCACCAGCTGGGAAATGTACGTTCTTGGCAGCCCATAGAACTTTCTCCAAAACAGATCACATGTCAGGGCTTAAAACAAGTCTTCGTTTTAAGACACTAAAATAATTTTTTTTTTGCTTCTTACCAAATCATAACAGGACGAGACTAGAAATCAACAGCAAAAGAAACCACAGAAATGATACAAGCACATGGAACTTAAACAATACAATTCTGTATGAGCAGTGGGATTGATTTCTTTAATCAAGGGAAATTAAAAATCATAGAATCAAATGAAAATGAAAACATGGGTTATTGGAAGTTTTGGAATAAAGCAAAGGGGGTTTGAACAGGAACGTTAAAGCTATAAAGACCTACATTTAAAAACAGACCTCAAACAATCTAATGATGCACACACAGAGGTCTTTGCACAAGGGAGCAAATTAAACTCTAAATTAGAAGACGGAAGTAAGCATTAGGACTAACGAGGTAGAGACTCAAGGAACAATAAAAGGGAGTGAGGAAATAAAGAGTAGGTTCTCTGCAATGGTAAGCAATACTGACAAACCCTGAGCCAAACTAACCAAAAGATATAGGAGAGAAGACACAAGTGAATAAAATTAAAAACAAAAAAGAAGAAAATAGCACTGAAATCTAGATGATCATTATGGAATATTTTGGAAACTTGTATTTCAACAAACTGAAAAACTAGAAGCAATGGATAAAGTTCTAGACAGGTACGACCTACATAAAATTGGTCCATGCATCTATAAACAATGTAAACAGATCTACGTAACAAGAACTGAGAATACGTCGATAGTCTCCCAACACAGAAAAGTCCAGAAGTAGATGGGTTCTATCAGTGCTTTAAAACACACACACCAGTTTTCGTCAATTAATCCATAAAAGAGAAAGAACGCTGTCAAACAGTCTACAAAACAGTATTGATCTGATCCTGAGGCTCCACCAAAAAAGAAGCTGTAGACCCAGCTCTCGGAAGAAACAACACGGAAATCCTCGATAAAATACTTGTAAGCTGAGTCTAACAGCACAGTTGAAAGATGCAATCAAGCTGGTTTCATCCCAGGGGTGCAAAGATGCAGAGACACACAAATAAAATGACATAATTTAATGCATGGATAAAATCAAGGACAAAACCCATGTGATCATCTCACTAGAAAAAGCCTTTGAGAAAATTCAGTATCCATTCATGAAAAAAGTCCTAAAGAATCCAAGGCAAGGGAAAGTACAGACACGGCCAACCGACAGCGAACTTAACACTGAGGGGGGAAAAGCTGCAAGGACAATGACAGGAGTTCTTCCTCCACATAGTGCTCAAAGTTTTAGTCAGACCGATAAGGCAAGAAGATGAAATAAAAGGGATAAAAATGAAAGGAAAGAGTCAAGTTATCCCTATTACTAGAAAATACGGTCTTACGCTTAAAAGTCCCTGAAAATTCCAGCAGGAAACTCTTAGATATGATAAACACTTTCAGCAAAGTAACAGACATGAAGACCAGCATCTGTTTCTGCGTCAGTAGTGATCACACTGAGAATGACATCATAGACACACAAGACCAACGTCTGTTTCTGCATCAGTAGTGAGCACGCTGAGAATGACATCATAGACACAAGACAGACCAACGTCTGTTTCTGCGTCAGTAGTGATCACACTGAGAATGACATCATAGACACAAGACCAACGTCTGTTTCTGCGTCAGTAGTGATCACACTGAGAATGACATCATAGACACAAGACCAACGTCTGTTTCTGTGTCAGTAGTGATCACACTGAGAATGACATCATAGACACAAGACCAACGTCTGTTTCTGCGTCACTAGTGAGCATGCTGAGAGTGATGTCAGAAAAACAGAATCATGTACAAACAGCCTTTAAAAAGTCAACAAAATACTTGGAATTAACCAAGGAGGCTAAAGATCTCCACAATGAAACCTATAAGCCACCAAAGACAGAAACCAAGGGAAACCCAAGAGGACGGAAACACCTCCTACAGATCAGCAGGAAGAATACTGTAAAAATGGCTCTTTATACAAAGCAACCCACGGACTCAAGTGGATCCTGGGAAAACTCCAGTGGATGCCACGCAGCCTTCTTGTGCTTTCATATCTGTTTCTTAAATTCCACACATTAGAGAAAACAAAATCACTTTTCTGAGTCTAGTTTACTCCACTTAATATGATAGCCTCCAATTCCATCCATTTTCTTGCAAACAACACAGTTTCGGTCTTTACGGCTGAATAGTACTCCATGGTGTGTGTATACATGTTACATTGCCTTTATTCATTCATGCTAATTAGCATCTAAGCTCACTCATAACTTAGTAGCCGTTGGCACAGCTGAACGGATCATCTGCAGGCAGCCTGTTGTGCACAGATCCTTTTGCAGGATGGCTATTTGGAATCCATCACACTTCCAAATACATTTTACCACTGCTTCATTTAGCCTCTTTGGTTAGGTTTATTCCTAGGTATTTTACTGAGATTTTATTTTTTTAAGGCTGTTTGTACACAGTCCTGTTGGAAAGAGGAGGGGACCAATGGAAAAGAGAAGCTGGGACAAGAGAAGGTGACCTGAACCGAGTAAGAGGCATGTCTGAAAATGTCACAGCAAAACTCATGATCTTGTATACCACACATAATAAAAACAGTTTCTAAATTAAAAAAAACTTTTGTTGGTAAAAAATGCAAATCACTTCCTTCGGCTGATTTTTAGAGACCATTATAGTCAGGAATTTGGAAAGGCTCTATGGAGAGAGCTCATTGTCTAAGCACACAAGCAATAATCCCATAAATAAGCGCACCTAAGGTTCTTTAGCCAATAGATTAGTGAGGGCATACTGAGCAGCACCACCCAGGTCAGCAGGTTGATCACGGTGCTGTGCATGCGCAGACTGTCCTCAGCGTCCTGAGCAGACAGGCGGAGGCTCTGCACCGACGAGTCTTTGTGGTGGTTGGACTTTTTCTCACTTCTTCTCGAGTGTTTGGGATTCTAGAAAGCAATCAAATGGGAATGTCAGGCTAGGAATAAACAAAAATTTAAGTTCAAGATATTGCTTAGAATCAATGACAGTCAATTACTCGCCTAAATCATCTTTCATTACCAACCGTAAATAAAATACGGAAGTAAGTTTGTGTGAAGTACTTTAAAATTGTTATTGTCACTAGAGTCTTGTTCTTTTTGGTTTTATTTGAGATGAGATCTTGCTACGTCACCCTGGCTGGTCTCAAACTCAGAGGTCCAAGCCATCCCCCTGCTTCAGCTTCCCGGGTGTATATATAACCATGCTCAGCTGCATTTCTGACATCATTTTATTGCTAGAAATAACTCAAAATGTACTTTTTAACAGCAAAGTGGTGAAGGAAACCCAGGAGCAAGTTAAACAGTTCAAGTCTACCTTACTATTCCTTAACTTTACTTAAAGTTATTTACAATCGCCATTCTTTTTAAACACTGTAAAGTCCTAGCCCCCACCCCCATGACTTCAAAACACAACAATAAATCCCAGACGTCTATTTTCTCACGGACTTTCATATCAGTGTGTAGTGCTTAGGAGACAAAGCTCACCACTGGCTGGTTGTTTCTAAATGTCGTTAGGCTGGCTTGCAGATGGACGACCTTAGGAAGAGAAGATTTTAACTTTAAATGTGTTTGGAACAAAACAATAGATTTTTAAAAAAACATGAAAACTAAGAAGCATTATAATATAAAATTTTAAAAAATATAAACATGGAGCTGGAGAGATAGCTCAGTGGTTAAGAGCACTAACTGCTCTAGCATAGGACCTGGGTTTCGTTCCAAGGCCCCACAGGGTTCGAGCCACCAGGACTCCACGTCTGGGGGTTCTCATGCACTCTTCTAGCCTTGATGAGCACTGCACACACAGGGCAAACAAACACACTCATACACATAAAGTTACAATAAGTAATAATGAAAACATAAAAAAAAATATAAGCAACCAGGCCTCATTTAAGCCTTTGAAAACAGTAGTCTAAGGAAGATAACTCCTAACAAACGCTAAGTTAAGGAATTACAAAGAAAAACACAAAATAGAAACAACACAAATTTCCAGAATAGGCAGAGACATTTTAAATCCTGTGAAGTTATGTTTGAACAAGGGCTTGCTATAGCAATCCTACACGCCTCATAGATTAAAAGTTTAGTTATATTCAGTATTATATGAAAATGTTCAATTATATGTGGTGATAAAATACCTACAAGACTTTGAGAAAATTTTATAAATTTATTGTTTCCCTTGAGTTAAATATCTGAGGGACTTTTGTCTAGTGAGTCGGTTTTTTAAAAATATCTAGCCAAAGAAACAGAACCTAACCATATCGTTTATAAACTGAAGTAGCTTAGACAGCTTCCAGATTTACAAAAGTGCCCTTTAAAAAACTGAAAATAACCTACAGTGTGCATGTCTTCATTTAAAAAGAGGCAGGTAGAGCCTTGATGAAGAGTAAAAACAATATCCAGTGTGGGGTGACCATCCACCCACGTGATCAATAATCCAGTGTGGGGAAACCATCTACCCACATGATCAATAATCCAGTGTGGGATAACAGTCCACTCACACGATCAATTATCCAGTGAGGGGTAACAGTCCATCCACATGATCAATTATCCAGTGTGGGGTAACAGTCCTCCCACACGATCAATTATCCAGTGTGCTGTGACCGTCCACCCCCACAATCAATTAATTATCCAGTGTGGTGAGACCGTCCACCCACAAGACCAATTATCCAGTGTGCTGTGACCGTCCCCACATGATCAATACACCACACATGCAGCCTGTTGCCTTCCGGATCCCCTTCGAGGCTGTTAGTTTATGCAATAAAATCATCACTTAATTGTTATCATTGCCTTAATTGTTATCATTGACTGATAACTCGATTAAAACTAACTTTTCCTTTTCCTACTCGTGAGTGAGCAAATCTATTCTGAAAAGGGTTTAAAAAGTTAATGCTCTTAAGAACAAAAAGTGGCCTAAAATAGATTATATCTCCTCCCCTTGTTTTAACCAAAACCCCAACTCAGACCAATTATGTCAATTCTATACTTAACTAAATATAAATTAAATAACCAAGATTTAAAAAAAACCTTTATATCAACTTTCTGACATACTAGAGGGTTGCATTCAGGAGCAATCACAATGTTTGTTGATAATGCCTATGCGGCATTCTATAGGTGCCGAATAGGAAGCCCGGGCCTTCTGGCTTTACTGAGCCAACGCACCTTAAACACATAGTACAGGTAAGACAGCAGTATGGCCAGGGCTCCACAGGTTGTCCAGCTCACTATGAGAAAGACGACTGTCAAGACAGGCAAGTCTGGGGACATCGCCTTGACATCTTTGGGAAGCTCAGCAGGTCTAGAATAAAAGGAACAAAGTTTCCTTTTGAAATCCAACAGTCCACAAAAGAGGGCCATGCATGTCACAAGAGGAGCATTCTAAGTCACGACCGTGTATATTAGGCCATAGCCAGAACACAGGTGCACTGACGAAACTGTAAAATAAGCTTCAAGTTACGTATATAAAGCAATGTAAAACAAATGCATTTTGTACTCGGAGCCCGGTTCCATCCTCAAGATTCTTCATAACCTATATGCGAATATTTCAAACTCTAAGAAACCTGAAGTTGGAAACGCCCCTGGCCGAGCATTTCGGACGGGGGGCTCTACCAGCTCCTCAGCAGGCTATTAGTATATGAGGGACACAAAGTAAACTATGAACACAAACTGTGTCCAAAACAAACACAAAGGAAACAGTGACATGTTTCTCAGCAAAGACAAGAGGGGACAAGCAGCTGCACACACTGTGGTGATTGTTCTTATCAGCTGCACTGTGCTTGGAACTTGTACCGGCAAAGGAACGGGACAATTATTCACAGATCCTGTGTCAGGCATGCCCAGTCCTCCCATCTGTGAGCCTGAGGACCCCCTCCGAACGGAGAAGGAAACAGCAGCATCTATAACCTCCCGTGCAACAGGAAACCACATCACAGCCATCCGATATGGCGGAGTCAAAAGAAAACTAGATTGGGTTTTTATCAGAAAAGCCACTAGTAAGTTTAAATTCAGACTGCCTTTGGGCCCGTAATACAATTCCAGGCTGTTTTCAGGGCCTTAATCCATTCATCCAATCAGATGGTAAAGGCCAAGACTGACATCTCCTGCCGTTCAGTTTGATAACAGAAGTCGGAGTCTTTACAAAATAAGCTTGTAAGGTTTCTACTGGACTATGTCTGTACATACACATGATTTCGGACTTTGCCCCTCCTCTCTCCTCCTCCTGACTTTTCAGTGCCGCCGAGGACCAAGCTCAGGTCCTAGCACACACTAAACACAAGCTCTTCCGCCAGGCTGCACCCCAGCCCCAGTATTTTCTCCGCTAGGAGGAGTAGGAAGGCTTTTAGCACGACCTTACCTTTTGAGAGCTAGCCACAGCGAAGAAAGGAGCTGCACAGACGTGGAAGAGACTAGACCACTCCAGTACGCGGTGCAAGTTCCGAACAGAAAGAGAATCAAGGACACCAGAGGGAAACACATACTCTGACTGGTTAGAACGATGGCATCTAATTCCGGTAATAACACTGCATCCCATAACTCCTTAAACCATTTATACCTGTCAAACGGACAGAGGGAACCGTAAAATAGAAGCAAAACAAACCAAAATTCCAACGACTAGTGTTTAACTTTTTATTTGAGATGTTTAGTCATGTATTGGAAGCTTTAAAGGGCTATTTAAAAGATATTGCAAAGATAGTTTGCAAAATATACTGAAAACAAATCTTAATTATTTTTCGTTTGTTTTTTCAGGTAAGCGCTTAGGTAGCTCAGGCTGGCTTTGAAGGACAGCTCTTCCTGCCTCTACCTTCTCGGTGCTAAGATTACACGTGTGTTCAAGCATGCGTGGCTTTTACTTCATGCCCTTCTGTGTGTGTGCATGTGTGTATGCGTGTGCACGCGTGCGTGCACACATATGTGTGTGTGCGTGTGCATATGTATGTGTATGTGTGTTGCATGCATGGTACCCAGTGGAGGATATTGAACACCTTCCTCTACAGCTCTGTGTCTTATTCTCTTAGGATAGGGTCTGTCACCGAACTGGTTTGCCATTTCAGCCAGCAAGCTCTCGGGATCCGGCTGTCCTTGACCACTCAACGATGAGGTTTTACAAGCAAACACAGCCACAACTGCCTTTTCACAGCTTCCACAGAAGTACTTTTACCCACCAAGTAAACTTCCGAGGCCTTGGCTCGTAATCCTTTTGAACAAGTCAATGAGTCTACGGACCATTAAGTATCCGAGACCAAGGGGCCTGGGAGCTACCTTACTCCTACCAATCGCAGCATGAACTAATACAGTCTTTCTGGTTTAAAGTCAGGAAGTCAACAGCTATTTAGAATGACAGAATAAAAAAAAAAAATCACCAAATGTGAGAACATCAGTAACAGATATTAACCTGGTTAAAGTTTAAGCTTTTAGATTTTTAGACACATATAATATATAATTACTCATATATAAGAGTCCACAATTACTTTTGAAATGATCACGTTACTGAGGATAAATGTTAATAGATATACTTTTTCCTAAGAGTTCCAGTTTAATAAAAAAAAATCAGTTGTCAAATACATATGAAAATTCACACTACATTATGAAATAAAAACATAATTGCCTTACAAACAAAATTAAAAACACGATTACAGATAATAAACTCACCCCAACAAAAACTTAATCATAATCACAAAAGGGTCCACTTTGTATGGTTTGGCCTCTTTATCCAATATGGTTGCATATTCTAAGCAATAACCTGGGGATTAAAGAAAATCATTTGTGAGCAATGAGGAAATCACAGTACTTAAACAAATGTACCCTATCTCTGAATGCCAATGTAACATATAACAAAGAACAGCATTGCACACCAGAAACTGCAGGGCCTCTCGTTCTACCACACAGAGTCCTCTTGGGAAGGGTCACTGCAACCCACACATTTAGTCTTCATCGAGCAAGGGGAGATGTCAAGGCCAGGGCTTTACAGTGTGTTTCTATAAACATCAATGGGTGACTTTAAGAACAGCTTTATTGAGATATAATTCCTATGCCACAGAATCCATCCATTTAAAGTCGATAGGTTCAAGGACTTTTAGTATATTTGGTCATGCCTCCACCCATAAAGTCAGTCTCAGGACATTTTCATCACCTCAAAGAAACTGTCTGCTTTGAAATTATCCACCATTTGGCAGTCACTAATCTGTCCGCTGTCATTCAAGACATCCCTCTTCTGGGCATGTGATATAAATAGAACCATAGGCTATGTGATCTTTGTGATCAGCTTCTTTCATTCAATACTTGTCAAGATTCAACCATATTTTAATATATCTAAGGATTTTGGGGGGGATGTGTGAGGGATCAAACGCAGTGAGAGTGGCAGGGCCCCCTACCACTGAGCGACACCCTCGGCCCTTCTTTCTTTTTATTGGTGAACAAAACAACTGCTTTGCTATTATGAATAGTACTACTGTGGATGGACACTTGTGAACATGTTTTTATGTGGATGAAGGTTTTCAATTCTCCTTGGCGTGTTCCTGAGAACAGAGGTGCTGGGTTACATGGCAACTCTGTCCATCAGCTGAGGAGCTCTCAGACTGTTTCCCACGGTTTTGCATGAGAGTTCCAATTTCTCCATTTCCTTACTAGCATATTCTCATTTACTGGGCTCATTCCAGTGGGTACAGTCTGCAGGTGACTTGTGATTTGCCTACTTGGCGCGCGACCGCCTCTTCATTTGTTTGAGACCTATTTGTCCATTTAAATCCTCTAGAAGAGCTGGTTTCCAATGTCCAAACATCTCCACAGACAGCCCAGCAAGTTCTCTGCGATTCGGAGCCAATTATCAGTCTGTGGCAACAAAGCAGTATGAAGTCTCTTTCCAAAGACCAAGATGCATCCTAAGGGCTGGCTGACATCACACTTCCAGAATAGCTCCACCATTTCAAGGCTAGGTCTGGAACTTGGAAGACAGCAGTTGCATGTTCTCCCTATGAAGAGCCTAGTTTGCATGCATGTGTGCATGCATGTGTGCATGCATGTGTGCATGCATGTGTGCATGCATGTGTGCATGCATGTAAGTGGGTGCAAGCAAGAGCGGAGCCTAAATTGCAGAGGAGACCAAGAGTGAAAAGGCACTGAGGAGGTGGGGGGAGGGGGGGACGCGACACTGGGTCACATGACATAGAAGGGAAATCCCAAAGGATAGAAGGGGGAGACTAGAGAAAATTCAATTATAATATACTTTGTTTGAAAAAAAAAACCATTATGATATTTAATACTTTGTATCGTATTTTTTTTTTAAAGGCTGGTTCTGGGGCTGGAGAGATGGCTCAGTCGTTAGGAGCATGAGCTGCTGCTCCTCCAGAGGACCCAGGTTCAATCCCCAGCACCCACATGGCAGCTCACAACTGTCTGTAACTCCAGTTCCAGGGAATCTGACACCCTCACACAGACACACACACAGGCAAAACATCAATTAAAAAGTAAAAAAAAACCAAAACGGCTGGTTCTGGGGCAGTCCACATTTCTTTCTTCTCCACAGAATACGGGTTAGCAGAGTAAATACGAACAATAAATTCGCAAAGGCCACTGAAGGCCACTGAAGTTTTGTGAAGGGCATTGCAAGAACGTAGTAGTCAGAAGAAGGTTTGGCACACAGAAATGGTGAGGGGGATTCCTGGCTTCTACAGCCTCACTCTTTCCCCACCTCCTATCTTTTGTGAGACTGTCCAGGGGTTAGCCTCTTGCATCTATTCAGAGCCGCTCTGTCCTTCGCTTTGCTGGCTCTGGAGGCTGACTTCTGTGGACAAATGCCTCTGGGTGACAGCAGTGAACGGGAGAGCAGGAAGAAGTGAAGCTAAGCTCTCCCCACCTTCCCCTGTGAGGCCAGGCGGCAGTGACTGCATCTTCTGTCTTCTTGAGCCATGTGTAAGCGTTTTAAAGTGTGTAATGAAGCATTGGCTTAAAATTTAGGAGGAAAAAGGCTAGGGCATGAGGGAGGAGAGAAAAGGAAAGGGAGGGAGAGAAGGAAGGGGAGGGAGGAGAGGAAGGAGAGGAAGGGGAGGGAGGAAAGGAATGGGAGGGGAGGGGAGGTAGGAAAGGAAGGGGAGAAAGGGGAGGTGAGGACTGGGAGGAAGGCAGGGAATAAACCAGGAGGCGGGCGGGGTTAGAGAATAAAGGCACACTACTGCAAGCTCATTCAACACAAGCATATCAGCTGCTGCTGCAGCAAAGGGGAGGGTGTGGACGAGAAGAGAACCCGAAGCCCACAGCTCTAATTGCTAATCCACGCTTTAGAAAATGAGAGGACAGAGCAACATACTCAACTCCATCCGGGGATGTGAACCCCAAAATCTCAATTAGGAAAACCACAAAAGGGCAAGACGTTTCCAATCAATTACAAGGAGGTGTGGTGGGACTGGGGGAAAGTGTAGCTACTACATTTAAGGATCAAACTGAAGGACAAACTGCAGTCTGTGAATCTCACCTAAGAGTGTGAAAGACGTTAACATCACTCGGCAGGTCACCATTACCCTTCTCTGTCTTGCTGCCTCCATTCCTTCTGGTTCTTTCCTTCTTATTCCTTCCTCGTCTTCCCTCTTGCTATCTCACTTGCTTTCTCCTCTTCTTTGTTTTTATGTATATGGGAATTTTTGTTCCTTTTATAAGACAAAGGTACTGAAAACGCCATAAAGACCTGAAGACTGGTCACAAAGCCACACGCTATCCTGAGTTTCCAAGGGCAGTGGCAGTGGCTAATCCTAAGAACTTTCTTATTATGCCTTCCAAGTCAGTATAATCTAAATATATATGATCTTGGGACTAAGTCCCAGTGGCAGTTCTTAGAATACACAAGGCTCTAGTTTTGATCTCTAGTACTGGAAAAAGCAAAAACAAACAAAATCCACAGGGAAAACGCCATGGAACTAACAGTGGCTCTACTTTAAAACTGAAAACAAAACTGACTTTGACGATGCAAGTACTGTTACCTGTTGAGAAGAGAGAATATAACTGTCCTCCATAAGCAAGCAGGATGCTAGACACAACGTAGGCAGGAAATGCTCCACCATGAAATCTAACTACCTGGAAAACAGGCAGATCAAATGTCAGCTATGGAATATCGATGCCGATGAAACTATCACGCAGAATAAAAAGGTTATTGTTTACTTTGCGCTTTCCCCGACTGGACCACACCCTTATTTCTAGTAAGGAGCATCAAGACTCTAAGGAAACAAACATTAATAATGAATAGCATCATGGGAACGGCAGAGGCATAGATGAATTCCCATGCCACACGGTACTTTTCACAGCATCCTTACTGAGCACCCAGGGTTCAGTGAAGATGCCTGACACCTTACATGCATTATCCCACGCTCTCAAAAACAACCCTCTGAAGCGGTTTTCATCCCTATTTTAAGTGCAGAAGAATTCAGGTGTGGGGGGCCCTGTACCTCGCGCCACTACAAATGTTTTCATGGTTAACTTACTTCGTCTGCGTGCTTAGCAATAAAATGGGGACAATACCAGTGCTTACAGGTGGTCACAGAGATAAGGTACAGCCCCCGGTTAAAGCAGTTAGAACGCTAACTCTCTTGAGATGCGCCATCGGAAATCCAGAGCTGCCATTATGAAGCTTCTCTGAATGCGGAAATCCCGCGACACTTGAACTTAACGCAGCCTGAGCTCACAACCGTGTGTTCCCAGGGCTTCAAGAGGACAAACCCTGCTTACAGTGGACGGTATTAAGAGCGATGTTGAGTAAATGGCTCCATTGGCGTAAGGTAATTAAGCGAAATGAGAGGCTCAGTTGTGATATGTTTATATAGGCACACTCAGCACTCCTCAATGTTGAAATTAATTTAGCTTTAAGTTTTCCTCCGTTCCTCCCTTCATAATGCACACTATCTGGTAACCTGGTAACAGCCTAGGAAGGTGGAGCCTAATGAAAACCAGCGTGTGAAACTTCAAAAAGCGCAGTGTCTTCCTGGTTTCTCCAGTAGTCTTTAAAACAGGCTTGCTGGGTGTTTAGTGTTTCAGAACTAGAAGAGGCATTTCACAGGCATCATCCCTAGGTCCTCTAAAGGAGTTTCTTCCCCGCCTAGCAGACAAACTAGGTTTAGGTTCAGAGACCAAGAGCCTTCTGCGGTTAGAAATGTTGATAGGGAAGACGCTTCCCGGTCCAAAGAGATCAGGAAATGATGCAAATGTATCGCGCATGCTCAGCTTATAGCTTTAGTGGAAGGAAGAGAAAAATGAATAAAATAGAAAAGGCCATTTCTCAGCCAATTAACCTAAACAATATGCACTGCTGCTAATGTCAAAGGAAAACGTAAAGAACCCTCCAGCTGCACAGGGCAGAAGGAAAAGCTTGCATGTGGCCACACAGGGGGCTGAGACAGTAGCATCCCTGGAACTTGATCAGGTAGAGCATGGCAGGGGAGTTAAGCAGCCTAGTGGGCTCACAGTTACGCCCAGTTGTCTGTCTCACCGGGCTGTCTGTCCTGGCACAAGGCTCTCTGACCTTTCTCCCTCATCAGCAGCAAGAGATGAACAGCTGGGGGCGAAGGCTTCGCTAAGTGCGTTGACAACACATGATTACTTGAAATGGTAACTGACACACGCAAGCGACGAAAACGGGAATCGTTGTCAGTCACCGGCATCTTTAACTGTCTTTAGAATCCTGGATAGAGTCCTACAGTGTGTTCTGAACACAAGATTTCTTTTCATGAAATCTTGATGAAGGGCGTTGTTAGAAGCATGCTGTACAAGGCTGGAATCTAGCTGGTCCGTAAGGTAAGAGCTAATACATTCGGCTTTGTACCTGGCACGGTGTTTGCTTAGAATTGGGAGTGTACGTCAGCAGTGAAAAACTTGAAGTTCTTAAAAACCAGATTTCAGTTTCTCTTAAAACGTTGCGATCAGGTAACACTGGATTTCCTTCCTGTAGTGACTGCAGCCAAAGGAATTGTCGGCTGCCGTTTGTCCTCTTTCGGGCAAATATGCTAAAGATGTAATCTCTTCTTTCTCAGAAAAAAATAATTTTATGAAAAAAAATAATCTATTCAAAGGCTGAAATTTCTCTCAAGTGGTTATTCTTAATTCATCTTCATCGTTTCTTTTCTCTCATTGTAGCAGAAGTGTGCATGTGTGTGCGTGTGTGTGTGTGTGTGTGTGTGTGTGTGTGTGTGTGTACAAAACTAGGAAGGGACATTGGTAGGCATGATGCCATAAAGGAAGAGGGACGGGAGAACACAGGTAAAGAGGAAAGTAGAGAGAATTCCGGGGTGGGAAGGTTTAAGGAGGGAATGGGGGAGGGGAGTTGGGGGAGGGGGAGGGAACTAACCGAATGAAGCATGCCTGAAACAATCATACACACTTCCTATCTTGTGAGTGCTACTGAAACATACACGCAAAAAGAGACCAAAAGGAGACACACTGCCTGGCTAGGTAATGCTCCTCCTAGAAGCAGTGTGTCACTAAACCAAGTGCCCAGTGCTGGGGTGTGGGACACCTACACAGTAGCCACTGGTCAGGGAGGTCCCAGAGGACCCGCAATAAAAGGATCTTATCAGTTCTTTTGTTAGCCACCAGACCTAGAGACAAACCCTAGTGCTAAAGATATCTGCTTGCAAGACACAGAGGCAGCAGGCTGGAACTGGGTAGGAAACGCCTCTCTGCTGGCTGACTTTTCAGTACCAAAAGATGTGATGCCAGCGTCCAGGAAGGGCACCAGTGGTCTCATCTAGCTGTAACGTCTATTAATATGTTTATCTCAGTCAATCTAGAGCTCTCTCTTTCCCATACCCAGATGTTTATCTCAGTCAATCTAGAGCTCCAGCCTCCCCAGACCCAGATGTTTATCTCAGTCAATCTAGAGCTCTCTCCTCCCCAGACCCTGATGTTTATCTCAGTCAATCTAGAGCTCTCTCCTCCCCTAGATGCAGATGTTTATCTCAGTCAATCTAGAGCTCCAGCCTCCCCTAGACCCAGATGTTTATCT